>MJUT01012383.1:58318-76848 GCA_002080005.1 Gigantidas platifrons | reverse complement strand
TAAAATAAATAATATATCAGACCCTCTACTACGATAAAAAAAAATATATCAGACCCTCTTCTACGATAAACTAGAGGCTCAGCACGCCTGTGTCGCTCACCTTTTATTCTGCTTTGAGGAAACGTAACACAGAACCTTCCATAGCCTATAGGTGCTTTCCACCAAATTTCGTTTCGTTTTAGCAAAGCAGTTTCAGAGAAGATTTTTAGAAATCGACCAATCTAAAACAAGAATTGCCTGTAACAGCCATGTTTGTTAATGGATCAAAACGAAATGAGCAATCTCTATAGAGGACCTTCCATATCATTTGGCCAAGCGGATTCAGAGGAAAAGCTGTTTTAGAAATCGAACAACCAGAAACAAGAATTGTCTGTGGCGGCCATGTTTGTTAACGGATCAAAACGGAATGAACAATTCCCATATAGAACCTTCCATAAATGCTTCCTACCAAGTTTTGGTTCATTTGGCAAAGCCATGATAGTTAATGGATCGGGAAAACATTAGCAATATTTATAGAGAACCTTCCATAGATGCTTCCTACCAAGTTTTGGTTCATTTGGTTTCAGAGGAGAAGATTTTTTTTAGAAATCAACCAATCAGAAAAAAGAAGTGTCTGTGGCGGCCATGTTTGTGAACGGATCGTGACGAAATGAGCAATCTTTACAGAGGATTTTTCATAGATGCTTACCTACCAAGTTTCGCTTCATTTGGCCAAGCGGTTTCAGAGGAGATTTTTTAAAATCTGTATAGAGATAACTGCATTTTGAATACAGATATCTATATTTAGAATGCCCTGTGTGCAGTCTGCCACACGGCTAGAACGCCCTGTGTGCAGTCTGCCACATGGCTAGAACGCACTGTGTACAGTCTGCCACACGGATAGAACGCCCTGTGTGCAGTCAGTCACACGGCTAGAACGCTCTGTGTGCAGTCAGCCACACGGCTAACGCTCTGTGTGCAGTCTGCCACACGGCTAGAACGCCCCGTGTGCAGTCTGCCACACGGATAGAACGCCCCGTGTGCAGTCTGCCACACGGCTAGAACGCCCTGTGTGCAGTCTACCACACGGTTAGAACACAGACGCATGGATTTCGTTTCCTCCTCCCCCCTTTTCTCTACTACCCCCCACCCCTTTTTCAAAATTTTCATAATCATTCCTTTTTCAAAATTTTCATAATAATTCGTTTTTCTTCATTTGACAATATCAGTAGACGTCATACATCATGAATAATACGTGCATTCTGTGTCCACAGTTTTTCGACTGATACTATATATATATTGTATCAATTCGAAAAACTGTGGACACAGACAATATCAGTAGACGTCATACATCATGAATAATACGTGTATTCTGTGTCCACAGCTTTTCGACTGATACAGTATTGTATTCTGTGTCCACAGTTTTTCGACTGATACAGTATTATATACTGTATATACTGTATCAGTCGAAAAACTGTGGACACAGAAAATTTTGAAAAAAGGGGGGTAGTAGATAAAAGGGGGAGGAGGAAACGAAATCCATGCCCCATGCCCCATGCGCCTATGGGCTAGAACGCCCTGTGTGCAGAGGAGGAAACTCAAGTGCTCCGGAAGGGTAAGAACTCCCTGTTCCACTAGTGACACCCGTCCCGTTAATCTACAAACAGTGCTGTTCCCCATAGTTTACCGGCAAAATCCAAGATGGCGGCATTCAAGCATCAAGTTTTGCATTACTAAAAAAACAATAAATTTATGAAAAAGGTGGTTACCTTTACACAATACTTTGTCATTTCTCCCTTCAACTTCAATACCTTACATAAACGCTTTGGAATCGAGTGATAAAGTCCTTGAATAGTCCATACTGAGATTTTCCCAAATGTCCTTGATGGCCGCTGATAATTCATCGGCAGCGTTCAATACTTCAACTCTCTGCTGCAATCGTATTTTCAGTTTTAGCCACACGTTCTCGATTACGGTTAAGTCGGGTGACTGTGCAGGCCACTCGAGGCAATTTATATGTTCTCTTCCTTATAGTTTTTCACGTCGTTTGCCCGATGTATGGGAGCGTTGTCGTCCTGAAATAAACAGTCCTGCTCTGGAAAATGTCTCGCAATCACAGGCCATAAATTGTCCTCGAGAATTTCAATGTATTTATATATATTTATCGTGCCATTCACTGTCGTAATTGTCCCCACACCGTAGTACGATATGCATCCCCAGATCATGACCGAAAGTTTTCTCTGGGTCGGTAGACAAACACAATCTCTGGACTCGGCCTCTTCCTTTTTCCGCCAAATATAAATCCGATTATTGTTTTCAACGACCACCTGACTTTCGTCTGAAAATATAACTCTGTCCCACTGACCTTCAATTCTCCAATGAAGCTTTTCTCGGGCCCATCTCACACGCTTTTTCTTGTTAACCTCTCTGATCCCGACTTTCCTTTTTACAACTCGCCTGTTGTATCCTTCTTGATACAAGGAACGCTGAACTGTTCTTTTAGACACCTGAGTCTCTCTATTTTCATTAAATATTGTTTTCACGTCCTTCAATGGGGTCTTACGGTCACTCCGAACTAGCCTAACAAGCACCCTTGTGTCTCTCTCGTCCAGCAAACGATGACGTCATGTATAAGGTTTGTTTTCCACTGATCCTCTGCGCTTAAAACGAACAACTACATTCGAAACCGTTCCTCTAGGAATATTCAATGTGTCTGCAATCTCCTGTAGTTTATGACCACTCTTACGCATTTCTACGATCACATTTTTGATGTCATTTGACAACTGTTTACGTTTTCCAGCCATGATGAAAATATCAAATTTTTGCCCTAACATAGGTCGATTGATTGATTGATTGATGTTTAACGTCCAGCGAGCAATTTTTCAGCTATATTCAGGACGAGAATAATGTAAACGCCACGGGACTCGAAACAAGGAAAGGTGATGGGTAGGGACGGAGAATTTTGCCAGTGCAACAGGTCTCCTATTGACCACTCATCATGAGCATAATGAGCTGTTACACTGGGTTCTTTAACGTGCGAAGAGGGTGGAAATCTCTCAACACGGGACCTCGGTTTTATTTACGTCTCATCCGAAGGACGGGTTGTTTGTTAATTTATACATCTCGCGCAACCGACGGACGCCCCTTCAAGCCAAAGAAGCTCTCGGTCCCATTTCTACACCCCGGGGTTCCCGCGGGGTTGACCCCTTTTAGAGGACTAGTGCCTCTAGAACGGAGAAACCTGGTGCCTATTCTACCCCCGGCACACCCTCTGGGAGGGGGTTCTTAAACAAGATGTTTATTTGTTCCCCAGGATGAAATACAACAGTGTAATTTATTGTGATACCCGTTACGCTTGAATGCCGCCATCTTGGATTTTGCCGGTAAATTATGGAACAGCACTGTAGTTACCAATCCGGTGATAATTCATAAACGGGGAAAGGACCGGGAAGTATTTACAACAATTGGAACATATCCTTGGTTATTTGTGACACAGATATTCCATAACGGTCAACCAAGCACAGGCACTTGTTTCATTCAAAAAATATATGCCCCCTCCTCTTCCTTACTTCAAGGTAAACATCTGTCCTTTTCTCCCTCCCCACTTCGCCTCAATATTTTTCTCTGATTAGTGATCCTTTCGCTGACCCAATTATATCGTTACACTCCCGAGATATTGGTCTTTTCGACTGCCACATTTAATTATACCTACCGGCCCCCCTCAGACGAATTGGACAAAAATATGAAGCGAATGTAGCTTGTTTTATTATTAAGTCATTGAGTCGGATACAACCACTTCCGGTCCGTTTTAAATTGATTTAGAAAAGGAAAAAAAAATGCTTTAAAAATCAAATGTCAATAATTTGGAGTTGAACAAATATAATCTGCTTTGGAACAATTATCTGTATTTAAAAAGCTTACTTTACATTTGAGAGGAGATGATCACGATGGCATTGTTACACATGGCCGGTCTAGAGAATTCCGAATTCATATGAAAAATCCAGCGCAAACCGGAAGTGGCTGTATCCGATTCAATCTAGCTGCAGAACCGTAGCTCTTTAGGTCCTTTTTGTTTTTTTCGGGGTCCGCCCTATCAGAAAATTTCACAAGGATCTAAAGAGCTATGGTTCCGCAGCTACATTAAATCCTGCTGTTAAATATATGTAGGATGGACAGGTTGAGGTTTGGACATGAAAGACCCAATGACTCAGACTGTTGTCTAATATGTACATGTCTTTCTGTTTTTTGAAAACGAAATCAATAAACCATACACACACCATACAACCGCATTGTATCTTCTTCTTCCAGTGTAGAACAGGACTCGTCGCCGCCGATTGTTTTAAGTTCTGCGGGAGTAGGCATGCCAGGCACACACAGTTGATGTCCCCAGGACTATGTACAACTAAAAACTTCACTTTATGACACAGTTAAAACTATCTACAATGGTTGGCGTGGCTAACCTGTTGTTGGAGGTTAGCCCTGAACTCCTCTATGGAGCTGGCCCCAACTGTGGTGTCTGGTAGGTGGTTCCATTCTCGTCACAGCGCTGTTCTTTGGAAGGAGTTTCTGAGAGTGTCATAATTGGACTTCTCCTGGAAGAACCTATGTTGACATCTGGTTCTGCTGTCACCAGGTCTGAGCTAGGTATAAGTCTCGGTCGATGTCTACGAGTTGATGCTGGATTTTATACATCATAACGAGTCAGCTTATCCTCCTCAGTTGTTCTAAAGTCTGCCACTCAAGTGATGTTAACATGCTTGTCACACATCCTGGTGTTCTGCTGGTGTAATCATTTATGACGAAGCGGGCAGCTCTTCTTTGTGCATTTTCTAATGTTTGTATCAGGATTTGGGTGGTGGGATCACAAACCATTGCTTCGTATTCCAGGGTTGGTCGTAGGATCGTGAGGTAGCTGGTTTCTCTTACTTGTTTCATTTTGATCAACTGTCGATTGGTCTAATCAAAATGTTTTGTTTACAACAAGACAAGTGGATCAGCGGGGGTAAGACAAATCAAATCAAATACTTTATTGCCATTATACAGTTACTGCATGTGACAAAAATAAACAGAATACAAACAATACATACATGGTAATAAAGACAAAATAATTTTCAAATAAACATTTCAAGAGTCCCCTGTCCTCAGTTCTGTAGACTGTTTTAAAAAAGAACCAAGCTTATTTACCTGAGTAGTTGTTTTAGGATTGAGGATATAAGTCACTTTATCACAATCTGATAAACAATTAAAATTTTCATTGTCATTTTAAAAAAAATCCAAATAATCTTTTCTTGTGGCATCATGTTTGATATTTTATGCCTTTTCTGGCGGAGTTATGAATTGATTTCATGCGTGAAAAGGGTGATGTTTCTTTATGAAAACTATTATTTGTTTTCTTATATCATTGACTTTTCGGTGGACCCACATTTTTACAAATAATCATGTCAAAATTTAATGTTTTGAACTTTCATCATTTATTTTACAAAACAGGTACATAAACACATACGAGATCTATGTGTAAATTACGTATTTCAGCCCATAAATTAAATACATGTATAGAAGTTGGGCGTTATGTAATACCGGTGAGATAGAAGATGAAATGCATGTTTTAATTTGATGCAATCATTTTTAAACTGATAGGAAAAATATATTAGATTTAGTGGGAGGTGAAGTTAAAAATTTCCATACACTCAGTTATGAGAACAAATTAATTTTTTTAATGAATAATGAAAATATCTCAATACTTAATACAGTGGGCAAATTTATCAAAGATAATTTGTATTAATGACAGCAATCTAGCATCAAATACAACATGGTTATTGTTTATTAGATACGATAACGTAACCCTCATTCCGCTTGTGCTCCTAAATGGAGCACAAGCGGAATGAGGGTTACGTTATCGTATCTAACTTTATTACTTTTAATGTGTTGTTATAAATATGTCATTGTGTAGCTGTACTCAATATAATTATGATTCTTTCTTTGTATGTTCATACTTTTAATGCTCTTATTGGGCCAATGATTTGGAAATAAAGCATCTTGTATCAAACTAGCAACACGACCCCCGGATGAAAAGGATACTTTTTTTTTAATGACAGACGTTTGACTCATCACAGACACTTGAAGTTTCAAAAATAAAAATAAAAATAAGAAAAAAATGTTTTTCTTATTTTTTTATATTTGGAACTTCAAGTGAATGTGGACTCATAATCATAGACTAGTAAAATACATGCACATATGTCTATGCGTAGATGCGATTGAGGGCACAGTATTATTCGAGTTACATAAATTGTTTGCGACATTTTCCACAAGCGTATGTATAAATTACCGTCTTCCAATAAAGGTATACTACCTTATTTGTACTCTTAGACATATCAGAATCGAAACGGATATTAGTAAATTTTATCCCTCGCTTCTGGCTCGAGATAAAATACTAATATCCGCCATTCCATGTTAAAACTCCCAACACATTCTGGCTTCCATGATTTATTTCTTAAATGAACCCTAACAAACTTCAGAAATATGATATCTCCTTAAAATTAGGATGAATTTTGGCGTTCGACCACATAGTATAACCACAGTTTTTTCCCATTCGTTTAATTTTGATAAATCATTATATCAGATTTCATAATATGGCATAGTTTCGACCGGAGTAAGATAGTGAGGTGTCATCTGCAAACAAGCGTGCTACAGTCATGGAACATAATTATTCTCCACCCTCGATTTTACGCTATATATTTCATATAAAACCACATTTTTCAAAAAATGTTTTATTGTGTAGTCATTTCTGAACAGATTTTTATGAAATTTATTTCAAGACACGCAGAATTCTTTGAATTTTCTTTGTTTATCTGATAGTAATTTTTGTCTGCATGGTTTATGTTTTTTGGTGATTTAAACGCAAATGTTGATTTTTCCGATTTTATTTTGGTTAAATATATAGCAAATTTGACCTCAGAAAAAAAATGTCTTTAAATCATAAGAAAATAAAGGCAATCTGACGGAAAATCGTGCTAAAATAAACAAATAATCTTTAAATATTTCTGATTCTTCTTGTGCAAAAATGATCAAAATCCGTTTAGAAATGACTTCACAATTTTTTTTTTTTGAAAAATGTGGTTTTATATGAAATATAGCGTAAAATCGAGGGTGGAGAATAAGTATGCTCCATCAAGGATTTATATAGTCCTACATGAATCCTTGGTTCCATGAAGTCCTGTCTATAGATTACCCAAGTTTTTTTTAAATATTGAAATTCAAGAAACTGTTTTACCTTTTCGATTTATAGTCGGTATATCGTGCAAATTTAATAATTTTGAAAAACAAACGTAACAGATAAGCAGAATTAACAGTGGCGATTTAATTTTCAAAAAATTCACTGAATGGCTGGTTCCCAGAGCGAACAAAATATGCAACAGTTTTACCCTTTTACCCACTTGGTTGTCTCCCATGGTTCGTTCCCTGTCACTGTAATATCCCCTTGGTCGACTATCGAGAAAAATGGCTGAACAACGGAGTACCACAACACATGAAATTACTTATTATTTAAACATAGAAAATGCTAAAATTATTGCTTTATTTATGGTCGCTGGATTTTTAATGTACCACGGCGTAATTCATTTAAAATACAGTAGGTTTTCTTGGAAGTATTTTTAGGTTAGGAGTTGTCATGATGATGGGGCTTTGTCCATTTTTAAAATTTAATATTTACTGATATACTATATTAGCATAAATGACAACAACAAACTTAAGCACCTGTTTATGATTGTTAAGTTATTTTCATATTTAATGTGTAATCAAATACACAAAGTCATCAATGTTTGCTTTTGACTAGATGATTGCATTTTCAAGTTTCTGCATGCAACAAAATATGTTTATGACTTCACTATTTTTTAAACCTACAAGTTGAAAAAGGACCATATAATAATAACAAATTTTATGATATTCTAATGAGTTTCCATAACCTGAATAATGCAGTCGTTAAATATATTCTGCTTCTGATGTTCAATCGCTGTGTGGAACTGTACAGTGCCGTATTATAAGTCTGCACACCTAGCGATTCCGAGGCCAACTTACTACATAGTGAAAAAAAATGTTTCTCTATGTGAATTTGGTATCAAATGAAGATAAATCATTCTTCTTTTTATCGATGTGAAAATTTTAAAATGACAAGACAATATAACTAATGAAACGAATGGAAAAAAATGTACATCATCTTTATGAATAACTTTTTCAGGCCACAAGCCACGAACTGGGCCATGAAATCATGAAAATTCACATGTGACAAGCCCAAATATTATTTTGCAGGCCCGAAAAATAATAGTAATATTTCAAATTTGGGGCTGGCCTCTGTTTGTTATTCTTGTTGTTTTTATGTTTAAATTAAACACATCAAATGAAAGCTACAGTTTCATTTCCTTTCTCGAGAGAACATACTTGTTTATTTAAGGAATATTTGAACCAATTATAGGATATAATTCGGTTTGGAACAGTTTACTCTTAATAAACAGCGAAGCGGTTTATGAAAAGCGTAAATTGTTCCAGACATATAGATTCTCCTTCAGTTACCCGTGGGTTACGATATTTCTCCACTCAAGAGATTTAAATTAAAAAAATTTACCACAAGCCGTCAGGCGAGTGGTTAAAATTTTTAATTTAACTCTCGAGAGTGGAGAAATATCGTAACCCACATTGGCAACTGAAGGAGAATTTGTTTCTCCCATTATTTAACACGAACTTTATTTCAAGATTTGAAATTAATCCGGGGAAAGGCACGAGACATTTTAATCCTCTAGAGGATTACAGATCTTTCCACCACTGGTTCAGCGGGGTTAAAACACCGTAACAATGTGAGAAACATGTATAACCTGTTGGCTGTTCAAAAATTTCAAATATTCCTTATTAATTTTTTCAACAAACTTTAATGATTGCTTGGTTTTAATTCCGATTATTTCATGTGACTATTTGAATTTGTCATTGGCGAATGACGTCACAATACCAACCCAGGTTATCAAGTACAAAATGTATAACCAAAATTTTCTCCAGGCGGATCAACCAATCAGATTGCTGTATTCAAATCAATTAAATTATTTTTATTTAAAAAATGAATAAAACAGCAACTTTCCATGGCTTAAACAAAAATAATTACCACTTCTGCTTTTTGTCTCAATTATTTTAAAATAGATTCTGGTGTTTGGTACATTTGTATGTGATTAGGATGATTTTTTGTCAATTACATATAGTATGTAATTTTACCAGATTTATTAAAATACAGACAAAATACAGTTACCGCTATGTTAAGTGGTTTGTTAGGAAAATCTGGTAGTAATTCTACATGGGGACGTGCTTAGCTGCCACTACCCTTTTTAAATTGTCAAAATTTACTCCCAGTGAGATTTTGGTGTCTTAGGCTTCACTATGAGGGGATCTGGTCACATGTCAGTGGCATAAGGTCATGAATATGTAATAAGATAAATACGGTTATACTATAGCTTATTTCGGCCAATTGGAATTGGATTGTTCGTTGCATGCAAAGCAGATTAGTAACAGTTTTATTATCTCCCATTCACTATTAGGGGCCTTGGTTGGATTACCTACATGTAACAACTCATACAAGCCTATCACCAATATGACATGGGTTCGTGCCCGGCTTTGTAAATTACAAAAAAAGGTGCACTGGACTCTCAGCTGCAAGTAATAAAGTTTGCCAGTTGCTTGCCCAAGGTCAGTGGTTCTCTCCGGGTACTCCGGCTTCCTCCAACACGAAAACTAGTGGCCATGATATAGCTGAAATATTGCTGAAAGTGGCGTAAACACAATAAATCAATCCCATTCACTCTTAGATGGTACTTCGGGTCACTGGCCTAGTTGGATTTTTATAGTGCTATCTTACTGAAACAACAGTCCGCTGGTGGACATGTCGACCAACTCGGACACATTATGCTGATTCTAAGCCAACCAGTCTGTGCTCTTTCTCGTTAATGCTGCCTGCTATGCAGAGAAGCAATAAATACCAATTTTATAGTCTTTGGTTTGACCCGATTGGGGCTCAAACCCACAATCTACCACACGGAAGGTGCGCACGCTTAAGCCACTGATGCGGTTACAGCTTAAATTTAATCTGGTTATGATATAATTTGATAAAGTTTTTAATATTATCTGTTCTCTACAATCAAAATACAATTTAATTAATATCAATATCATAAAAAAAAATATTAGAGTTATTTCCCCTGTTTTTCACTTTTTAAGTTTTTTATGAATTATATGATTATTTTTTCTAATTTTAGTAATTTGAAAAAAAAAATGTAGTTTATTTATATCTATGAATTATTTTAAAAACTTTATCTGGTGTTTGGTATGTAACAAAGATGAATTTTTGTTAGTTATAATATGTAATTATACCAGGTATGTTAGAATACAGATAAATTACAAGTACCCATATTGTCCTTTAACCAATTTGGAATCTGGGAGTTTAACTCCCAGGGATAATGTGTCCTTTATTTGGTACCTACATCTTCACAAGGTGAAGTGTAAGAAAATAGAAATATGGTGTTACTGGATTAAAATGTTATTGAGGACTTGTGATCCTTTGGCATAATATATATGACTGAACTGTTTTATTGATAACATTTTATTGGGTTAAAGAAAATCTTTTTCCATGATTTTGCGGACCTGGACGAAAGCACTCAATATTGATTTCTGTTACAAACCATATATACCATGGATCTTACTCATGAACTTATTTAAACCAACTCATCCTTCGGATTCGTTGGTTTACATAAGTTAATTCGTAAGATCTATGGTTATTTGGTACATTTGTATAATTCTTGTAACATGAATGCATTCTTTTCCTTTGATCTTTTTATGGTTTATATACTAGAATGTAAGCAACAGCTAAGGCCATAAAAAGTTAATTTCTTGGTTCTCAGGCCCGCCCGCATGTGGAAATTCGTCGCCGCATTGCCGATTTTATTGCAAAAATAGTTAAAAAAAAAATTCAAATGCGGTAGCGCTGTCCGTACGGAAAAAACAACCGCATCCGTTTTTTCTCTTATATCGTGTGGTCGGTGAAACGCTTTAAAAGGCATCATGCTTAAATGAAATTTAAAGCATCGTTATGACAATGTATAAATAAAAAACGTGTTTCCGTTTGACATTTAGACAAAATGTCAATCGTTTTTGTGCAAATTCGGCACAAATGTTTGCCAGTTTTACCAGGGAACATAATAGGGCTTTAAGCTCCGAAGCTTGTACCTTATTGGAATTGTTTACGGAGATAAAAAATGGTACGTTGGGACCAGCGGATTGGACGTTTCCATAAAAATTAACCACTTGTGATGTTTCTGCCACCATCGGAAGAAATAAAATTGAAATTTTCAATAAAGTAATGAAAAGATTTATACATTGCCATATTTTTTACAAAAAAAAAAAGAAGAAAAAATGCCTCCCCAGGGGCTGCTCTGGTTCCCAAAAAGTAGGAGCCATACAAATCGCCAGGTGCCAGTTTTGAAAGTCAGGAGCCAGCTAAAATTTTTACAAGGAGCAAATTTTTTCGAACCGAAACTGTGGATGGAGATTGAAAAGCTATGAAAAACCTCCTAGGATGGGAACATACTCTGCAAATTAGCAACCAACTGATAAAACATAACATTGCCACGATTTTGATCTAATACAACCCAAATTATAACACCCCCCCCCACACACACACTTTTTTGAAATATTACTATGGTTTGGTCAAATACCACACAAATTGTAATAAACCCACCGCCACCCTTTTTGAAATGATACTATGTTTTAGTCTAATACCACAACAATTGTATTAACTCATATTTGTGTAGTCTTCAGTAGAAAAACAATTATGTTCTCTGCCAATTTCAAATTTGTCCAATTTCTATGTACAAAAAATGTAGATTCCTTGTAGGTAATGAAAATATAGAACAAACGTGATAAACTGAAGCAAGTTGTAAAATAAATTATTATTTCTCAGACCTCATAATCAAATTGCAACAATTGGAATAAAAATACAGTAGTTATTTTTTTTTTATTGCAGACACTTTTCTGTTTGTAAATAGTGCTATAAATAGAACGCAATTGTTACCCGGAAGCAGATCGATAACAATCTGGATTGTGAACTCCTGCTGATCGCGCCATTTTAAAGTTTATAACTTTTTGAGAAAATCACTTTCAAAATACTTAATGGATACGATACACGTCGATAGATTTCAATAAACTTGATATCGACAATTTCATAAATGAAACGTGACAAAAAAAATAGTTTGTAATATTGATATATGGCGGACATTGTGACAAATCCTGCAATGAATGACGATTACAAAATTATTATGTCCACTTTAAATATCATATTAAAATATGATACATACATGTACTGTGGCATTTTGAGTACATGTCATAACTTAAAAAAAAAAACATTATCGTTGATTGAATTCTTTGTCCAGGTAAATCAAGCCAGGTGAGATCAAAGATTACGTAATCAAAACAAAAATTCTATAATCTGTTGATTGGCTTGTAACATGTAATAAAATTGTCATTGTAGTGTATTTTATGGATTATTGATTTTTGTTACGGTTCACAGTGATTATAGATAATTTTACACAAGGAAATCTAGGCGCCAAAAAAATCGCCAGAAGCCGATTTCAGTCGCCAGTCAAGAAAAAAAATCGCAAATTGCGACATTGGCGACCGACAGCGCGATCCCTCATCACTTTTTACAGCAGTAAAAGGATAAAAAAAAAAATCCGCCCTCCCTCATCAATTTTGACAAAAAAGGGCCAGAGAACCAAGTAATTAATTTTGCATGGCCTAAGAACTATCAAATAATATGATCAAATACCCGATTGGTACACTTTAAATCTGGGTTGTAGTTGTATTCCTCTTAGAGAGCTAGATGTGATATTGCATGTGTTCATGTTTCAAATCATTTATACCACGGTTTTCCGAATTAAACATTTAAAAAATCTCATGCTTTGTGCTCTATTGTTTAACTGTTTAACTCAGAAAATGTGTTATAAATATTACATGGAGAAATTGTGATTGCTCGGCATGACATAACTGATTTGTTTATTGATAATATTTTATTGGGTTATTCTAGTTAAAAAAATCTTGTAAAAATGAAAAGATGACTATTCTAGTTAAAAAATCTTGTGAAAATGAAAAGATGACTAAAATAGAATGAATAAATTAAAAAAAAAACCTCCCTATTAAAATAATTTAGATTATCTTGCAATTGTTAAATTTGCTGTACAATAAAAGTATACAAATAAATATTTGCTTTATTTGTCTATGCTACAGTGAATATACAAATAACACATCACCGATTCCATTAGTCATTAAATGTATTGTATTTGTCAATTTACATGTAGTACATGAAAATTAAAATTACACTTCATGAAAAATGTTTTATTTTGATTTAATTTTAAACACAAATGTAGTTATTACCAATAAAATTTATTAATTAACTTTAATTAAAATTGTTTACTTGGCAATACAAATATTAATACCCCCCTGGGGTTCTATAGAGATCCAAGATCTAAGACTAAGTGATTCACCCAGGTGTGAGATTATTTTATGATTGTAATAAATTGTGGTAATATACATGTACAAATGTACCCTTTAAGGCAGATCTTGATTTAATACACATCTATTTTCACTTTCAGACTGTTTTTCAAGTTTGTTCAAATACAGGGTTTAAATATGTTTTAAAATGGAAAAACATCATATGTTCTGCTTCTGATTTCTACAAGAATATCCCCCCTCCCTCCCCTGAAAAAAAAGTTACAAATATACTTTTTTCTTGTTTGTCCAAAATAGAATTTTAAATACGTACATTAAAAAGGGAAAAAAGGTATGTTCTGGTTCTTATATGATTTCTTCAGGAATTTGACTCATAGTTGATACCGGTATATTTTTTTGTATCCCCCTGCTATAAGTAACAAGAATATAGAAGTGGAACAGTAGTATACAAAACAATAGAGTCTTTTTCTTTGTCGTGTTTAAGTCGAAGGGAGCAATAATTTTACTTTTAAAATAACAGAGTACTTGAGTTATTAGAGATAAATTAAGCTCAAGAGTACTCTGAAAGGACCAAAATGTTAATACTTTTGAGTTGTATTCAAGGAAGCGATTTGTCTGAGTATATGTAGGCGATTCTGTTTCTCATCTTCCATTTTTTGAAGTATTAAGATTAGATCTCTGCACACGCTCCCTATTTTCTATCGTTTTTTTTATTAGTTGCAGCATAGGAGATCTAGAAACGCTTATTTAAGGGTTGCGTCAGGGGTCAACATGAATACATTCAGTGTCTTTTGGGTGTGTTACAAAACACCTGTGCTTTTCTCGTCTGCTGGACTTTGTAGAAGAGTCGCTGATTGGTCAATTTATAATACATTCATGTTGACCCATGATACCACCCTTAAAGGAGCATTTTTAGATCTCCCATACAGTGACTACTAACCAACCAATAGAAAATAGGGAGCAAGAGGGGAGATCTAATGTGATTAAAAATAAGGTTCTTCTCCCTCAGACATAGGTGACCTTAGCAGATTTTAGCTATCCTGTTTAGGTCCTTTAGCTTACGTGCTTCCAAAACTTTTAAATTATTTGGCTTTCAAATCTTTAAAATTTGAGTGTACCTGATGAAGGTTATTCTAGAAACGTATTGTGTGCAATAAATATTTACATTTACATGTACACGTAGTTTAAATTCTCTTTTTTCAACTTTTTTTTTCACAAAAAATCCATATTTTGTTTAGACATTTTCACTCCCATAGTAAAAAATGACCTAGTTATTTATATTTCTTTTTTTTATTTTGCAGGTAATGATACATGTAAATGGTTGTTAAGTGATGGACGATTCCCTGGATACAACACATGGCAACCGTATGGTTGTATGATGCACAAATATACAACTAGGTATCATATACATATACTTACCAATTTATAAATATTGCACTGCAACCATATGTAGAAAAAAGGCTCGTAGCCATTGGCTGTTGGCAATCCTCGTTAAACAAATAAAAATTTAAATTAACCATATGTAGTGCCAGATTATGACCTTTTAGTGCCCCTAGGCTTGTGGATTTATTATGAAAATTGTCATTTGTCCACCTAACTCCTGTTACAGTTTACAAACTACAATCTTTTAATTGTGCTGAGTATTATTGCAGAATGTACACGCAAACACTAATGATTCACACATCATCCAGTTTTAGATACTGTAGTACCCCCCCTCCTTAATAAGGACACACAGACAGCATAACACCCCTCCTGTCAGATGTATCGATATAGTAAAATACTACTAAATTGTTCTCAAGAGAAGTCACCTTCGTATAGGGTCATATTTCATTGCTGAAGGGGTTATAGGAGGGGAACTACTGTATTTTGAAATAAATATGTACCAATCTGATTAAAATCATATTCTCATCTTGCTCCCGTTTTCTGATATGTCGCTGCGTGAGAATCTGACGAACCGCCGTAGACATCCTTGTGTCAGTGACCTAGGGTCAATGAATGAATTGATCAATCAGATTGCCGCTTTCAGGATCTTGAAAGTAATTATGATAATCTGATTGGTCAATTCACTCATTGACCCTAGGTCACTGACACGAGGATGTCTACGGCGTTTCGTCAGATTCTCATGCAGCGACTTATCAGAAAACGAGAGCAAGATGAGAATATGATTTTAATCAGATTGAATATGTACATACTCCAGTCTCCAATTGCTGTGCAGGGCATACTTCAGTCTAGCTATCTTAATTTTTTGAAAATTTTATTATATTTCATGAAAATTGCCAACAACGTTTTTTTTTACATACTCCAATCTCTAAGTGCTGTGCAAGGCATACTTCTTCAGTCTAGCTATCTTAATTTTTAATTAAAATTTAATTTTGTAACAGTATAGAATTGCCAACAATTTTTTTCTTTATTTCAGTGATGCTAGGATGTGTATGCATTACATATCATACTGGGGAAAGAGAAACCACATCGCCTTCCTCGGTGACTCAAGAATACGTCAACTCTATTTTGAGTTTGTAAATCTACTCAGTACTGATACTGTCAAACACCACAAAGCTCACCAAGATCTACATTTTAAAGATGACAAGATCAAAGTGTCAGCGGTAAGTTTATCATGCAACTGCAGGCTAAGCACCATTTTACACTCGTTTTAGGGTATTAGTTTTTGAAGACCCTACTGTGACTGAAATAAAAGTGCTGCTCCTTTACTTGAATTTATGCCTAAGTATATTGTTGAATAGTCTCTCATGTTCTTTTACATCCATATCTTTTCTTACTTATTGAATAAGCAACAAAATTTTACTCATTAGTAGCTGATGCAAATTATACTATCTAATACCTAAAGGGGAGTTTATAGGATTATGGTGTTTAACACCACTTTCAACAATATTTTAGTTATATCGTGGCGGTCAGTTTTATTGGTGGAGGAAACCAGAGTATCCAGAGAAATGTACCACTGACCTGCCGCAAATCACTACGAAATTTCATCACATAACGTTGTATCGACTACACCTGACCTGAACAGGATTCAGACTCACAAGGTTAGTGGAGATAGGAACTGATTGCATAGGTAGTTGTAAATCCAACTATCATACGATCACGTCCACGACAGCCCCTCTAATACTTAAAGAATGGTTAACGCTGTCATCTCTCTTTCATATTAGAAAGTCTGTGGCACGAAGATTAAATATACTAATGGAAAAAAGAAACTGTACATAGGGAAATGGTTTACAAAATATATAAAGGAAATATTTTAATAAGTTTATTGTGTACAATACATTAAATTTATTCTTTTAACAATAACATTGGATGACCATTTAGTGTTTTCGTTCAAAAAGTTCACTGTAATTGGATTCCGAAAAAGCACGGTATGATAGGGGAGTTAACACATTTCAATACCACGTATGTCCACCACGTGCATCGATGCATGCTGTACAACGGCGTCTCATTGATGAAACCAAATTGTTCAAGAATGCTTGGGGGATCGTATTCCAAATGTTTATCAATGATTGGCCCACTTCCGGTAACGTAACTGGTTGGTGAGGGAGATGGCGTAAACGACGTTCCATTTCGTCCCATAAATGTTCAATGGGCGACATGTCAGGGGAAACGGCCGGCCAAGGTAACACTTTGACGTTCTGTTGCTGTAAGAAGTCACGTGCGACATGTGGCCTAGCATTGTCTTGCTGCAATGTGATAGGGCGAGCCTGATTTTGAACGAACGGAATAACATGAGTTTGCAGAATTTCATCACGGTAACGGACGCCAGTGAGATTTCCATTGATGATCTGCAGCTGAGTTCTGCCATTTGCTGTCATGCCTCCCCATACCATTACACTCCCTCCACCAAAAGCTCGGTGTTGTAACACATGGGTCGGAATACCGTTCTCCAGGACGTCGATACACTCTACAACGCCTGTCACTACTGTCCAAATGGAACCGCGATTCATCTGTGAACAGAACATCGGCCCAATCACGTATTCTAAACCGTAAATGGCGTCTGGCCTATGCAAGCCTTGCTACACGATGCCTTTGGAGGAGAACAGGACGGATTGCTGGACGCCTCGGCCGGATGTTATGCCTACGGAGTCTATTCCTGATTGTTCTGGAGCTGATTCGCCTCGGGCCAGGGATTGTTCGAGCCGTCAAACTTGATGTTTGGAATTGATTCCGAAGGTGAACTAGCCGTATATGGCTGTCCTGTCTTTGTGACATCACACGTGGACGCCCGGTTCTGGGTTGGTCCCGAACATTTCCAGATTGCTGGTATCGTCTTCATAACGATCCTATGGTATTGCGGTGGCAACCAAAATGTCTAGCAACTTCCGTTTGAACAGTTTTTGCCTCCAGCATACCAATTGCATGATTTCGGTCATCTTGCGACAAGCGTGGCATTGTTCTGATTTCTTTAGAAATGCCTGTACCAAGTCAGGACCATTGCGGTTTTCCAGTTTCCTGGTTGTTGACTGATTTTGTCTGTTTAATGATTTATGAGTTCTGAATTTCCCTTTGGAAGATTGCTCTGTGTTTGGTAATTTTGTTATTACCCTTATTTGGTAACAATGAAACAAAAGTGTTTTTTCAAGGGTGCAGTGCAAATCTTCCGTACATCTTTTTAAAATCAAAATCGTGATGCGTTGAATGCAGAGACAAAAATAACGAAAAACGAAATGTCCTTCTACAGCACGAAAAACCTGTGCAAATTTTTTCATTTCCAATCAGTATTGTGATGGACATTTAAATGTAACTAACTGTGTGTGAAATTTATTTACCTGTAATCAATTAATAAAACAAATATTCAATTTTTTGTGGTGCACAGTTTCTTTTTTCCATTAGTATATTATATAGTTCAAGATTAAGAATTGGCATTCGTAGAGCTATTCATAGTGAAAAAATTAAGCACAATATAGAGTCCAATCATATAGATTTTGAATTATTAACTACTGCAGGTGATAAATATATAGAAATTGCTATTGAAAATTGTAAAAATGAATTCTGGAAAGATGTTCTACATGCATGGCAAT
>MJUT01012383.1:45208-57444 GCA_002080005.1 Gigantidas platifrons | reverse complement strand
TATACTAATGGAAAAAAGAAACTGTGCATAGGGAAATGGTTTACAAAATATATAAAGGAAATATTTTAATAAGTTTATTGTGTACAATACATTAAATTTATTCTTTTAACAATAACATTGGATGACCATTTAGTGTTTTCGTTCAAAAAGTTCACTGTAATTGGATTCCGAAAAAGCACAGTATGATAGGGGAGTTAACACATTTCAATACCACGTATGTCCACCATGTGCATCGATGCATGCTGTACAACGGCGTCTCATTGATGAAACCAAATTGTTCAAGAATGCTTGGGGGATCGTATTCCAAATGTTTATCAATGATTGGCCCACTTCCGGTAACGTAACTGGTTGGTGAGGGAGATGGTGTAAACGACGTTCCATTTCATCCCATAAATGTTCAATGGGTGACATGTTAGGGGAAACGGCCGGCCAAGGTAACACTTCGACGTTCTGTTGCTGTAAGAAGTCACGGGTGACACGTGCGACATGTGGCCTAGCATTGTCTTGCTGCAATGTGATAGGGCGAGCCTGATTTTGAACGAACAGAATAACATGAGTTTGCAAAATTTCATCACGGTAACGGACGCCAGTGAACAGAACATCGGCCCAATCACGTATTCTAAACCGTAAATGGCTCACTTTGAGGCTCAGGTTTGATCATGTATATTTATTTTATGATGTTCAGGATTTTTCCTTTATTTATTTTAGGATTTCCTGTGGCATCCGATGGTAAATACGTCCATGTTTTATGTATACAAGTCGTGGTTAATGGATGAACCATTAAATAGACCTAATCTAATACTGACAGGCAGTGCTACAGTAAGTGTTGCTTGTTATCTTTAATTCTAATGTAGTTGTTTAATATTTCTGGTCTATGATTGGACAATGCTGTCATTTTCACGGTACCAATTCCACGGTTGAAATATCATGAGATATAGATTTTAGCCAATTACTGCTTACGTCATCTTGTCAATAATGTGGCAATGCACATGATTACATTAGAATGGAGAAAAATGTATTGTATTTGAAAATTTCACGTCGCCAGTAAACTCAATTTGCCACCATCAAATCACCAACTGATGCCGTGAAATTTTCAAATACAATACTGTTATCTCCTAATTTTATCGTTTTGATATTATTTGGTGTATAGAATTTGATTTGCAAGATGCCAGGTTATCAACAAGGTTAGGGTTATGGTGTTTTATGCCACTTTCAACAATATTTCAGTTATATCATGCTGATTGCTTTTATTGGTGGAGGAGGAAACCACTGACCTGTCTCAAGTCACTGACAAACTTTATCAAGTACACCTCGCCATGAACGCGGTTCAAACTCACAACTTTGGTGATGATAGGTACCCAATGCACAGTTAGTTGGTAATCCAACTACCATATGATCACGGCCAAGACAGCCCCTGTTGATAAACGGTAAAATCCTCTTTACTCTATGTGTGTGAAACTCTAATTTACATCATATTTCTACCAATTACAATTTGTTAGTGTCCAAATAATGCAGTAACTCAGAAATGACAATAGTCATGTTGCTGTTTTGGTCTTTACAGTTTGTTTGTTTACGTTGGAAAATCTTCAAAGGGACATAACTGTAAAACAGAATAGTAGCTCCAATAACAAAATGGCACAAAATATAGCGAGAGTGAAAATAAAGACAATAATTTCACCGTGAGATTATTGTGTTTTACTTAACCTCACCTTTATCTATATACAGTGAAACCTGCCCATGTGGTCACCTCTATTAAGCAGTCACCTGTATTAAAAGGTCACATTTTTCTTGTCCTGTCATAGAAAATTTCATATGAATTGAACCTCTCATAAGAGGTCACCTGTCTTATAAGGCCACTTTTTTTGTCCCAAAGGTGACCTCTTAATACAGGTTTGACTGTAAATGAAATATCACATAATTAATATTTTATTTTAGTGGAGTATTAAGCAGAACAATGGCAGTGAAGATGCTTTGAGAAACTTTCAAGGTAAATAGATTTAATTCAAATTCATTTTTTATGCATGAACAGTGGATTCCACACAACTGCATGTTGGATAAGAGCACGTTTACTTTAAGGTGGTATCATACACTTCATGTAAAATTTAATCTGCTTGTTTAATTTTCTTATTTTTTTGGCAGTGTGTTTGAATATATCCCATGTAATAAATATCCAAATTTTAACAAATTCCAACCAACAGACTCGGAGCTATAAATTCACTAGCTACATAGCAGCTTTTCTCTCTGTGGTTTTGATCACAGAGATGCTTGAAATCTGCATACAAACATCATATGATCAAAACATTCAACTGATTTTAAAGAGTTATCTCCCTGTAGTGTTAGGTACCACCTTAAGCATATTTTTTTATCAAGCAATTATAGACAATGGATCAGACACAAGTTATAAATTTACGAGGTCTTCTTCTCCGTTACATTAACATATAAATCATTAAAAAGGCAATACAGTCAAACCTGTCTATAGTGGTCACTTGGGGGAGAATGAAAAAATGACCGCTATATACAGGTGACCTTTATGTGAAGGGTTTTGATTTTTTGACAAAATATTGCACGTTAGTTGTAAATAAACATTTCTCATTACATCTTATGTTTTTAATGTTTTACATGTTATTTTGTTCCTGTCGTAATTTTACTCTGGTTTGTGTTCTGTTGACGAAATTATCTCAATATGATATGATTTGAATAAGACATACAAATAAATAAATAAAAATATTTAATAAACAAAACTAAAGTACAATTTCCAGTAACACGATGTTGAATTGGGAACATTGTTTTCAAAATCGTAAAGAATCTCACGTTTTCTTTAAAGAATGTACATTTTCTGGGTATGACCAACACCTCACTCACAGCCAGACAACTTTTCCCAACAACACAATGATTTATCACTTTCACTTTGTTGTCAAATTTCAAAGCTTTCTTATTTACGAATGTTGATGATTTTGACATGATGCACTAGATACAAAATATTTTTGGTGAGTGAATTTCTATTCTCGTAATCAATAAAAATCCACAATAACGCCCGGGGATAAACTGTCCTTTATATCATTTACTATTCACAAAATGCATGCATGGTGTTTGTTTATTTAGTTAATTAAATTAGTCAATATATTTTGTAACACTTCAGGATTTTTGGTACATTTGAGAAAAATACAGATCTTCCGAAATCATTTCCGGTATTATTTTTAAAATAAAATTTACCGCTATACAAAGGTTTTACACTGAAAATTACTTATAAATGGTGACTGCTGACCACATTGAACAGGTGACCGCTATATCAGATTAAAATATATAGTAAAATGCACCGGGAGAGCACGAAAGTGACCGTTATGAGCAGGTGACCATTATATAAAGGTGACCGTTAGGACAGGTTTGACTGTATATTGCAAAAACATAACATTATGTCGGTCAAAATTATTAGAGAAAAATGACATAATACTGCAAGAGAATTTGATTTTAATGTTGAGTTGTTACCGTCTGACAAATTAGAAGTGAGTAAACATTAGACAAATCTTTTAGTGTCCATTATGTATCTGTGAACAGCTGTGAAAAGTGTGCAGTTGACATCATATTCAAAATAAAAAAAATTCCGTACAATATAAGAGTAGAAATCCACTGATAATATATTGGATGATTACATACTGTAATTGTATTTTTGATAACTGAAGTTGTGCACCTGCTGTTTAATATTTTTAAAACAATGATTTCTGGTGTTTTGTATAGTCAAACGGGAAATTATAGTGTGGTTCATAAAGGGGTTGGGGGTACTTATTTCTAATATACATCTCCTCATGACCACTCAGCTGTACAGAGCCATCCAAATTTGCACATTTTCTTCAGGAAGAGCTTAAGTTGGGCACCTGCTTGAATCCCCAGAGTATAATACAGTAGACTCCATCTTTTAATGATGCTTTCACCAAAGGAGGGCCCGGGTGGCTCAATGAATTAGGTAGTTGGATTACCTAACAACTCATACAAACCTATCACTAATACGGCATGAGTCCGCGCCAGCTTTATAAATTACAAAAAGGATGCACTCGATTCTCAGCGCATGTGATAAAGTTTACCAGTTGCTGGCCCATGGTCGCTGGTTCGAGTACTCCGGCTTCTTCCACCACTAAAACTGGTCACCATGATATAGCTGAAATATTGCTGAAAGTGGCATTAAAACACAAAAAATCAATCAAATCTTACCAAAGGCTACTCCTCTTATCATGCACTAAGATAGTAAAATACTACTTTCTTGGTCCCCTCAGGAGAGGCCACCTCTTTTAGAAGGCCACCTTACATGACAGGCAGGGTGACCTTATAAGAGGGGGACCACTGTATAAAGAACTATGTTGTCTTGAAACCTCCATTAAAATAATATTTGCTGTATAATTTTATATATTGTTCTTGTTTATTTGTTTGTTTATTTGTGTTTTTTTCAGTTAACCTGACCATGATACAACCATTATTTAAAAAACTAAAGGCAGACAAGAATACAGATATCATCTGGATGTTACAAGGTATAATAGTATCATAAATATTTTCAGTCAAGAAGAGTTTGAAGAAACCAAAGGGGTAATCAAAATCTTTATATTGATAGAACAGACAACACAATGGCCAAATGATAAAGTACAAAAGGACAAACAACGATCTACAAAACATACATATAAAACTAAAGATCGAGTAACATGAACCAAACTAAAAAACAGGGGGTGAACTCAGGTGCTCCGGAAGGGTAAGCAGTTCCTGAAAATTTGATCACTTGGCATTACGATAAATTACAATAAATTACGAGTAACCAAACAACACAGTAGTTCATGAATGTGTGTTAGTGGATGAGAGAATTGTCAGCCTTGTTCAGTTAAGAGCGATTTATTTCTGATATTCATTATTTGTTTGTTTGATGGTGTTTATTGCCACTTTCAAAAATATTTCAGTTAAATCCGGGTGGTCAGTTTTATTGGTGGAGTACCCTGAGAAAACCACTGACCGGTTGCAAGTCACTGACAAACTTTATCACATAATGTTGTACAAGTCGCCCTGATTCAGATTCAAAACCGCAACATCAGTGGTGATAGGCACTGATTGCATAGGTAGTTGTAAATCCAACTAACATACGATCACGGTCCCTTCTTACATAGATATTACTTTTTTTTGTAGTCATTATATGTTTTAAAAGGGAAGTTTTATTTCATTGTCAGACGGTCAATGATATTTTCGATTAAGGCATTGATGGTAAATGTGCCGTCACAGTGGAATAAGAATATTTATTTCACTTGATGAAATTGTGGTTCTTATTTCACTCTTTTTCATGGGCCTCTATGTATTAAATAAACCTTATCTGTTTTATAGACCCAGTCAATGAACAGAGGCTGTACCAGAACAGATCTATGATAACTAACAGACAGATAGATCAATATAACAAAGTGACTATAGATTTGTTGTAAGTAGTATATAATGCACAAAATGAAGTACCAGAACAGATCTTTGATAACTAATAATAATGCACAAAATTAAGTACCAGAACAGATCTTTGATAACATTAATAATAATGCACAAAATTAGCATTGTTTGTGCAAATACTGTTTTAACCCAGTTAGTGAACTGATAACCAGGTGTTGGCGGTATGCTGGCACGTAACCAAGATTTTCCAATTAGTGGGGTTCAATAAATTTGTGAAGCGACATAGTATTTTGGCCCGGGTAAAAATTAAGTCATTAATCAAGCAAAATCTTGACTTAGCTTAATTCATCGCCCATCTTGATTTTTAGTCTTATATGCACCATTAGTTACCATGAATATGTATTAATACAGACATTCCCTGTCCCTTTGACTTTGAAAACAAAAACATTTTACTATTTTAAATTTGGTTGTACAAAATAACGCAAATCATTTATATTTTTTAAAGGGATGATAGTCAGGCAAAAGTATGGAGTTCATCACGACTTGTAGCTCAAGGTATAAAACAAGCTCCTAAAGAAGTACTACAAGATGGATTACATATATCTAAAGAGGCTCTAGAACTGGTAAGCTTTGCACTTCATTTGTGAAGAATAATATATAATTATCATATGCAAGTTGAATATTTTTGTTTTTTTCAATACTGTGCCAATGAAGCTGCCAACTTGATTAACTGAAATGTTGTAGAAAATGGCATTAAAGACAAATGATACAATCAATTATATATTCAAAAACTTTAATATTGGTCTTTCCTGCTTGTCCAGTATTATTATAAGCATTGAGAGTAGATAACTGGGGAAAGACATGTTGAATAATAACAGAAAAGGAATTATGATGACCAGATTTTTGATGAAAAAACCCCCAGAGATATCTAATTAAGTATACATATTACATTTCTGGAATGTGCTCATAGTCAAAATATTGGAATGGCAATTAATTTAAATCTATTGGGGCAAGTAGACTAAAGAATCTAAATACGGTAGACACTAGGTACTGGGAAGATGGTTTCAGGTAAAAATATTAACTTATTTGAATCTAACAGCTGTGGTTTTAGCTTTTATGCAGGTGTTTGTTTTAGACTGGTCAAATTTGTGAACATTTTGATATGAGATTTTCTTAATACATGATTCTGTTTGATGCAGGTATCTGGTTAAGGAAGATTTTATTACTGCACGAAAATGTAATTTATATATATCGTAAATCTATTTTAGGATGTACAGATACTGATGAACATGTATTGTAATGACCACATGAATTATAATGATGGGACGTGTTGTAGGAGTTCAGAGACAACATCTACGATACAGATATTTACAGCAGCGTTTTTTCTTGTTTGGTAATATGATTTCTCCATCTTTGTTTATATATAGATTATCCAAGTGACATCAGTGGATTATGATATTTCTCCACTCGAGATAATAATATTTTTAAATTTCAAAGCTCGTAATTACTGGTAGTAGAAGAAGAATCTGTTTCTATTATGACCAAAATGTAAAAAAAATATCTTTTTATTAATTATTGTTAATTTTCCTCATTAAAGACCATTGAAAGGTAGTTGACAGGAATTATCATGCAGAAATTTAATCACTGGTGATTAAAAATATTACGTAAATGTAGCCAAACTGGTTAAGGATGCTAAGATTAGTTTAGAAAAAAAAAGAAAAAAAAGATTAGGAGAAATGAATTTCTCCCATTATGAGTTCATTTTAGCCCCGCTGAACCAGTGGTGGAAAAATCTGTAATCCTCTAGAGGATTAAAATGTCTCATGCCTTTCCCCGCATTTGACTCGTTTGACGGCTTTTGAAATAAAGCTCGTGTTAAATAATGGGAGAAACAAATTCTCCTTGAGTTGCCCATATGGGTTACAATATTTCTCCACTCTCGAGAGTTAAATTTTTAATTTAACTCTCTCGCGTGGAGAAATATCGTAACCCACGGGCAACTGAAGGAGAATCTATATTTACATCTCTCATATCAAAGTGGTAAAAGATAATGAAGACTGCGGTATGAAATTGATATTTGCTGCTTCGAATTCTCTGCTGAACACACAGCATTAAGGATGGAAGTAAAGATAGGTTGGAAATAAGAATAATGTGTCAGAGTGAAGCAACAATTTGTCTATCAGTGGACTGTTGTTTCTATGAGCTAGTACTGTAAAAATTCAATTCAGTGTGTTGATCTAGTACAAAGCAGACATTATCATCATCATCATCATGATCTCTTCAAAATGTAGCTTGTTCTCACCACGATATTGCTGTAAAATTGCTCACCTGTTGTTAAACAACAAACACTCACTTAATAAAATAAATGTATTAGGTTAAATAATCTTTTGGAAATTAAGTTCTTGATAGTCATTGGTTTAAAGAGACTTTATCAGGTTAAGATTAATTACATTTCTTGTTACTGTAAAAGTGCCATTAAATGTCAATCGTAACTACTCGGCCATTCTCGCTACCCTACAAAATAACCTCGTAAGTAGGTGGCAGATAAATATAACTATTTTTCACATGTCAGTTACATGAAAGTTTGATAAAGTTATATTTTAAGCAATTTTCTATATTTCAATTATTTTCATGGATAAAAGTTAAAGTTTTAATTTGTTTTGCATGATTAGATTTTACTTTGTATGTCTTCCATATTGGATTTTCGTGGACTATATTTTTGTGCAGCTTACCTTCCATCAAACAATTTAAGAAGAATTTCTACTTTCTATTTACGAGGTTATTTGCATAGGGTAGCGAGAATGGCCTAGTAGTTATGATTGATTAAATGTTGCCATGCTTGATAATATGTATTAGAATTCAAACACAGCTTTTGTATAGTTTGATGGCAAAAAACTACCATCTTAAAGAAAAAGAAATCAAAATACAGTCAACCCTGTCCATGTGGTCACCTCTATTAAGCAGTCACCTGTATTAAAAGGTCACCTTTTCTTGTCCTTTCATAGAAAGTTTCACAAAAATAGGTGACCCTTAAATTTAGGTGACTGCTTAATAGAGGTGACCACATGGACAGGTTTGACTTTATATAGATTATGAAAGATTTTTTAGACAAATCTTACCATCAATATCATGTTTGGTTTTTAAACGATCGAACAGAGTGAGATATCGTTTAATGCTAGCGCTCGTGCATGAGAAATACAAACCGGAAGACACTGCTTTACACAACATGTGTCGCAACCTTCCGCCCGGACAAAAATATAGTCCATATATAGAGTCAATTGTAAGAGGACGAGTAACTTAAATATCAGAAAGTGCATGCATGCATGCAACATTCATATATTATAAATCCCCCTTAAGATCGGGTACTTATATGCACGTTTGCTCATCTATCAGTATTTCTTTGTTGCAACGTGGATTTTGCGGATGGATATTTCAATATCTAGAAATTGATATTTTTACTATGTAAGAGACTTTGATTTTCGTATTGCGTCTGAAAATTTACATTTGAACAACAAAAAATGCGTGTGTATATTTCAGCAAGTGTACAAAAATTGTACCTTTCTACTTTTGTCCTGTTCCGAAATGTGTGTTTTCTGTTTTTGATTTTAGAATAAATTTTAAAACAGTCTATTTATATCCTACGCTGCTGTACAATTCAACTGGTTTGTCAGTGCCGTTAGTTCTCGACCATCGTAGTTTTGTTCAGAACTGGGAACCAGTGCTTTAGACAACACATGTTCTAATGTTTGACGTACTATCTAATGAAAAGTCTAGAAAATCCCGAAGAGGTTTTGACCTGTTAACCTTGACTCACTGCTGACGTAAACAATACATGCTTTTAAAGTATGTTCCACCTAAAAATAAACATGAAATGAAAGTAGCAACCGGCAAACAAACTTGGACACAAATAATGAAAAAAACCTGTATAATACTCCAGTAGGTGTCCTTAAATGGATGAGGGAATTCCGGGAATTGAATGTTGATGTTGGCTTCGAAACAAAAAAGATGAAAATGGAAAGGACACGGATGTTGTCTTCGGAAGGCTATATATATATATCATTGGATAAAAGTTCATCGTCAAATCTATTAATAAGTGTTGTAAATTTTTTCAAGAGTCACATTCCCCTTCCGCGAAAAAGACCCCATATAGAAAAATATTTCCCTTTTCCAAGGTATAAAATTAAACCCACAAATGGTTCTGAATGCACTATATTTAACTTTGACTGTCACATTGATTTGCTTGCCCCTTCAAAACAGATGTAGTGTCTGGTAAACAGTTGATGGGAAATAAAATAATAATGTAATAGAATGTAAAACTGGGTTGTTGCATGTTATAGTAGTAGCTCCTACACCAACTGTTCTTTCCATTTTTGGCACTATTCAATAATTATATTAGTAGTTATCCCCCCGCCCAATGCTTCTTAAATATCAGATAACACTGAATTATGTTGTAACTTTTAAAATTACAAGCAATGGTTTGCTTGTGGTTAAAGAAGTTAATCCCATTAGATTCTTTGGTAAAGGAACATCTACATTATGTTTTATTTTGTGGGAATGAGTTTTGTAAAGGAGCTGTAAACGATAATTCAGACGAGGTACAAATGTAGGTTTCCTGTTAATAGCAGACTTGCCAAGGTCTTTCACTCTTGGCCATGCTGACAAAATTTTCACTATTATATATATACAAATGTATATACAAGAAAATGTAACATATTCGGGAAAATTGGATAAAAAGCTGTTTTATGTGAATAACATATTGATGTCTCTGGAGATTGCTCTCAATTTACTATTTCAAAGTTTGACATCTTTTTCTAGAAGTATACTGATATTTTGGGATTGTGCATCTACATGCAACTGAGCAGTTCGATCGTTTAACATCACCTTTGGTGCTTTCATTTATTTCAGTTTCCTGTCTGCAGTAGCCTTGTTTTTCTACAAAAGACGATTTCCACGGAATGGTATAAAATCTAGGACAGGTAAAACTGGAGCAGACGACAACAAAACAGATTATTTTGTTTTTAAATATAGTTTGAGTTTACCATCCACACCTTTTTTGGGGGACCTATTCATAAATTTTATTCAATTTCCAAATTTTTGTAGAATTAATAAAAATATATAATTGATTGGGCAAGAAACGATATATTTGGATGACCAATAAAATCAGTTATGTTGAAATGAAATGACAACAATGCATTATTTGGCAAAAGGATCATCTTTATATGTTATTGATGGGCCATTAAAAATTTAGTTATTTTATTTCGCAAAACTGGCCCATATAACAAAATATTGCATATTTGGAAAGTATACAGAATTTTTATTTTTCATCCTATATTGATGCTTTTTTTCTTTGAATTCATTGTGCTTAAAGCTTCCTCAATTTCTTATGATGTCCGTGATAAGCTCAATCGAAACGCTCATATTTATGAGTTGCCTTTTTTAGTTAGTACAGAAAGTGAAGAATTTGTTTTATAGAGTACAGATCACCACTACAGTTGTGAATTTGATTCCTCACAATTTATTTTGTAAAATTTCACATATTTGGGAGATTAATTATCAGCTGATTATCATATTATTAGAGTTAAAAATTGATTGTCGTAAACTGATGGGAGTAAGTCGTTGTTATCAACTTGCTGTGGTCATATCATACCATAGCTCTTTATTTTGCAATTTCTCATTGTTTGTATCATTTTATATTTGAACAGAAAATGGACACAAGAATGGAACACCAAAAGAAAAATATGAATCTTTGTACGAAGTGACATTATCATTGGCTAAACTTGGGATGATAATGGGGTACTTCTACCTGTGTGACAGGTACGTAATGACAATGGGGTACTTCTACCTGTGTGACAGGTACGTAATGACAATGGGGTACTTCTACCTGTGTGACAGGTATGTAGTTAGTCAAACCTGCCCTGAGAGTCACTTCTATTAAGCAGTCACCTGTATTAAAAGGTCACCTTTTCTCGTCCTGTCATAGAAAATTTCATATGAATTTAAGCACTTTTAAGAGGTCACCTGTCTTATAAGGACACTTAATCTTTGTACCAAAGGTGACCTCTTAATGCAAGTTAGACTGTATAGACTGTCATTGATTTGTAACCTCATTGGTGGTATAATAGTTACCATGTTCACCCCGAGTGCGGTAGATCGTGGGTTCGAGCCACGATTGTATCAAACCAAAGACTATGTAATTGGTATTTGTTGCTTCTCCGCAAAGCATGCAACATTAAGGATAAAGTGCAAAGACTGGTAGGCTCAAAATCAGGATAATGTGTCCGAGTGGGCCGACATGTCTACCCGCAGATTGTTGTTTCAGTGAGTTAGCACTATAGAAATCTAACTAAGCGTATTGGTGTAGTACAAAGCTGACCTCATCATCATCTCATTGAAAATTAACTTGTTCTTGCCATGATATGGCTAAAAAAATCCTTGCTTGGTGTTAAACAACAATATTTCCAATATTTTGACAAGTAGCGTGCTTGATGAAGGTTATTAAAGAAACATGTTGTACACACTACATTTGATATCTATGTTTTTATTACATCAATATTTACGTTTTATTTTTCAGAACCAATTTCTTTATGAAGGAGAATAAATACTATACACATGTTAACTTCTTTTTACCTTTTGCCTACGTCATGATACTGGGATTCTTCTTTACTGAAAGCACAGAACAAGTATGTATATTAACAACTATAGTGCAGGTATCACTGTATCTAAAAAATGGTAAACGCACGTTGCAAAAAAACCATTGTCAATATTTATACTGATTTGGCATTTGAATTTGAGTCGTCTGAGATAAGGTGTTGTCTGAAATATGACCAGCAACA
>MJUT01012383.1:29127-45200 GCA_002080005.1 Gigantidas platifrons | reverse complement strand
CCCCCCCCCCCCTCCTCCCAAAAAAAAAAACATGCACACACACAAATGAGAAGAAACTTGAAAGGACTGGCTGTCTCCACCAATCAGGATATGTGATTATAGTGCCAATCAAAAACTCAATATGGCTGCCACAGCAATTAATGCAATTTTATTTGCTTAGCCTTAAAGCACTATTATTTGAGAACTACTCAGTTGTTTGAAATTTAATTTTGTGTGAATGATAATGGAGTGGTTCTTTACAAAGTGTGTGATTTTTTGTCGATTGAAAATCCAAGATGGAAGCCATTGCAGGACATAATTTAAGATAAGATACTGAGGGAAAATTTATGAAAGCTTTTGATTAGAAATTTGAAACATAGATGAACCCAAACTGTACCTGAATGATCCCTTAAAAAGGGATGCGAATCGCAAATCCAAGATGGCCACCAGAGCAGGACAAAGTTTTAACATTTGACCCTGGGAAAAGAAGTGTTCTAAAAATCAATTACTCTTGAACTACTGAACTATTTACAAAAGAAACTTAGATGACCCTCTATGAAAAAGCTACATGAATTGTGCTAATCAGAAATCCATGATGGCCACCACCACAGGACTTAGATATTAGCATTCTGACCATTTCAGCAAACTGATGAGTGGACGAGTAGAATTTTTTTTTTTTTATATAATTTTCATTTAGCAGAAAATATATGTTTTTTAATATGTTGATCAGCAGGGAAATGGAGAAATGTCAAAATAATTTCTTTAGAAACAGCAAACCTGATTAAACCCACAGCATATTTACATTTAAATGATCACTGAATAATAAATTGATAATTTATAACCAAGTGAGCCTCAAGTTAGATCCAAGTCAAGTGCTTTAACATAATATTATTATCACATTTTAGAGTTGTTATTTTATGTTTGACAGTACAGTTGACTCTCATTGTCTCGAACTCGGTTGAGTCGAATTTTTATCGATATCCCGAACTTCGTTATGTATAAATATATGTAATTTGACTCCTGTTGAGTCGAATTCGGATGAGTCGTAATTTCGGTTGTCTCGAATAAAAGTTTTGGTCCAGAGATGTAGAAAGCCATATTATTTACATTCGTTAAGTCGAATTTACCTGTCAAAACATGTGTATTACCTTGGGATTAAAATCGGATCACAGGTGAAACATCCGGTCATTGGCTTTGACATTTTTACCTTAGGCTATTTCACATGTTTATTTCACAATCTGTCAAATTAATTAGTGGTAATATTTGAATTGGCTTGGTATTATGACACAAGTTAGATGTGTACAATCAAAAATTATCGATTCATAACATTATAAGTGCGCTTGGATCGGCATACATCAATGATTATGAAAAGTACACAACGGAAGCGTTTTATCTATTGTCGGAAATTAATTTTGATGTATAATTTCTCAATTTTGAGAGATTTAAAAAAAATGTTACTCTTAATTAACTCGTAATAAAAGGGGAAATTGTATTGAATCATAAAAACACAATTTATTGTAAATATTGCACAAAGAAAAATACGTCATGATGGGTGAAGTTTAATGACAATGCATCAGCTGAAAAACATAATCATACACACAAAAAAGATATCTAGAAGTTATCAGTTGTTCCACAAGATTCAACGAATTTAACAGAGAAAAAAAAACAGCAACTAAACATCGAATAAGTTTTAAATCGTTCCGAGAATCGAGACATGTGATGCTGGTGTTAGCTCTTCAAAATTTCGCTCGAGTTGTCTCCCTTTCGTCATTAAACAAGCGACACTTCCGGTTTTCGTAACTCCTCTTGAGTCGAACTACGGTTGACTCGAATTTTTTCCATGGTCCCATCGAATTCGAGATAACGAGAGTCAACTATATATGTTTTTTGATATTTGATATTTTTTAGACTGTTGTGTTACATAGAGATCAAACTGATGAATGGAAAGGTTGGATGCAGCTTGTTATATTAATATACCACCTAACAGGAGCTAGTAAGGTAATAATTAGGTACCAGTCCACAAAAACTGGTACAGTTAGCAGGAGCCAGTAGGGTAATAATTAAGTACCAGTCCACAAAAACTGCTACATATTTATTTACCACTTAACAGGAGCTAGCTATATAGCAAGGTAATAATTAAGTAACAGTCAGCAAAATCTGGTACATATTAATATACCACTTAACAGGAGCGAGTAAGGTAATGATTAAGTACCAGTCTACAAAAACTTGTACGGTCCCTTATAAAAGCTTCAAAATTTTAAATTTGTCTTCATCTTGCTTAGTAAATGCTCTTACTTAGCAACTATTGTTCACTCATTAAGGCAGTTTTAATTTGTTAAAAATCTGCAACTACAATTAGTTCTTATTAACAATTAAATTAGTACATTTATATTTCATTCAGTATTATAGTATTTTCCCCTCGCCAACGAAGTTGCAAAGGGATATAGTAACGCTACCATCCGTCCTTCCGTCCTTCCGTAACATCCTTGTGAACACTCTAGAATAAACATCCTTCAATGGATTTTGACCAAACATGGTACATACTTAATCCTTAAGAGAATCTGGAACCCTATTGATTTTCAAGGTCAAAGGTCAAGGTCACCAGGTCAAATTTTTAGGCAAGAGGATACACCACGCTTTGCATTGCCCTTGTTAATTTTTTTTATTCTTGTCTCCCACGAAGACCATTAATTTCTTTGGATGTTCATGACTTATTGATATTAATTCTGTTAGAACTATCATTTAGGATTGTTTGTCCTAATAGTAATGGTCTTCAACCAACAGATTCTACTTTCCTAGCTAGTAGTCGGTTAACTACAAGTATTAGTTGACCCTGCTATTGTACTCTCCAGGTTTATATTGTCATCCATTTTTGTGATAGGATGTGGTGTCACTGTGAGGAAGGGAACATGTGCAGGTTTTTTTATCGTCCATTTATATATGCATTATATAAAGGGAAAGTCAAAACTCATAAGTATATAAACAGACAAAATCAGTCAACTACCGGAAAACTGTGAAAACCGTAATGACCCTGACTTAGTACAGGCATTTCCAAAGAAATGGTGGATTGAATCAGATTTTAAGATGCCAAACCTCCCACTTTCATTACGGTTCAAAGGTTCCGGCTGTCGCTATAACAGTATTTATAACAATACTGGAACAATAAGGGATGTCTAGTTGTTTCTGAGATATGGCTTGGTGTTCTCTCACTGGACATTACCAAACTAATAACATGCTAATATAATGATTGCAGGATAAATGTAATGTCATGTAATTTTAATTTGATTGTATGTCTTTTTTTAATTGCAGGTTATACCAATTTACATGCAAATACGAGTTCTCGTTTCCTCGTACTTATTTTTGACGGGGTTTGGACATTTTACGTTTTTTTGGAAGAAAGGAGAGTATAGCTTGTACAGGTGTAGTCAGGTAAGAGGTCAGACATAGATATGTGCCTGTCATCTAAAATTAATCTTACAGTATCATATTGCATTGTGGGAATGTTCAGAAATTACCCATAAATGGTGCTAAATATGAAATTGATGAATCAAATATAATCTTGTACTTTAAAAAAATAAAGGGGGCCGTCGTGGTCATGATCTTGTGATAGTTGGATTTGCAACTACTTATGCAATCATTGCCTATCACCACTAAAACTGTGAGCTCGAATTCCACTCAGGCGAGATGTACTTTAAATACATCATTATGTGATAAAGTTTGTCAGTGACTTGCGGCAGGTCATTGGTTTTCTGTGGATACTCTGGTTTCCTCCATCAATAAAACTGACCACCACGATTTAACGGAAATATTGTTGAAAGTGGCATTAAACACCATAACCGTAACCCTAATCAAATGATAAAAGTGATCATGTGAGGATTGCAGAATGATGCGTTTCTCCATTGTTTTATTATCTCCAGGTACTATTACATTTCTGTAATAGTAAATTGGAGGAAAAATTTGAAAATGCATGTAACGGCATGAAATAGATTATGCATGGGTGAGATATTGTGCATGAAAATGTACAGTGAAATCTTGTTGTGTCCAAATCAATGGGACTGGTTGTTTTACATTGAGGTTGCCAATTAGTTGACTTATCTATCTGGGCTAAATTAAGTAAAAAAAAATACTAAAAAGGAGCCGATATTTACCTTGAGTTATCCTAAGAAGACAACAAGGTATAACAAGGTTTTATTGTGTAGGGTTTAATTTGTGTGTAACTAGTATTGTATGGTCAAATGTGTGTTTCTCTATTTTTGTTGTGCTATCTCTCTCAAGGGGTTCAAATTTAGGGTAAATTAAAACAATTATGGTCTTAATTGTCAAAAATTTAATGTATATTATGATATGGTGCAAGCTAACTAAAATTAGATGTGTGGTATCTTTTATATTAATTTTTATTTCTTGGTCGTACACAAACTTTAATGATACATTATAACATTAGATACACAGGAAATACAAAAGTACAATATGTTGATCACATGTTATTTTATTAATAGATTTCCCCACATTGTAAACCAACTTCTTTCCAATTTCAAACAAATTCATATTTTTAACATTTCGTAATAATGTCGAATATCTTCCAATCTGGTTAAATTAAATACATATGTTGTAATATGTTACTCTCCCCCAAACATCTGACACTACCAGATTAGAGGTCATATCCAGATGAACTTTCGTATATGAATACTTATTAAAAATCAACCAATTTGAGACTGACAGATTTACATTTTATGATGCAGTAATAAAAAAGGTCTATAGGCAGTGTTATTATTTTGCCAGCAGCATTTTCATTGGCTGATCATGAGTTCATCTGGACATGACCTGTAATCTAGTTCTGTCAGATGTTAGGGGGAGAGTAGGGTATTTAACAGCTAATTTTAATCTGATCAATTCAATTTGTGGTTAATTAGAGGTTGTTGTGTGTATTATAAGGTAAATAAAACATATATAAGTTGTTTTACAATGTATTGGGTATATTGTATGCATGGTTAGGAATTGTAGAAAAATGATGTGTCAACATATTTCGTCAAAAATCGTTAAAACCATATGATATAAATGTCTTTGTGCTGTGAATGTAAAACTAATCTATTATGAAAATGAACAAGAAATGTTATTTTGTAAATAAGATTACACGAAATTCAGATTTTTTTCTTACATTATACATGTTGTAGTAGATTATATAACCACAATTTGGCTTTTTTTAGGATGATAATGTCCAAAATAAAATTTTCAATTCACGCGAATATCTTGTTACACGGTAGTAATGATGCACGTAAGATTTATACTTCCACAAATCATAGCTTTTAAGTAAAAGAGGAGTACACAGCACATGACAAGTCTGATAAAATTCCTGTTAAATAAGAGGCTGTAGTGGTCATCATCGTATGGTAGTTGTAAATCCAACTAGCCTAGGATCACAACCATGCAATCAGTGCCTGTCGCCTCTAAAGCTGTGAGTTCCGATCTCGCTCTTGGCGAGGTGTATTCAATACAGCATTACATGACAAAATTTGTCCTGAATTTTCAATTGAAGATAATTCATTTCATTTCAATCAAATACAGATTTTCAATTGAAAACTATCCAATCAAATGCAGAAAAAAAAATATTCCTAAAACTGTAAATATGTAGTTATTGTGATAAAATTTCAGCTGGGATGTTTAAGTTGGCAATCTAGACAGAATACATTACGTTATACAATAGAAGTAAGTCGGCCACCTTGGATGTGATGCTTTTTAACATAGTTCCTGATTAGCACACTTCTCTTTCAAGGTTAAAGTCATTTTATGTATATGTATTACGTCGTATTTGGGTGGAGAATTCAAAATGCTAATTTTTAGCATTGTCAGCGATGATATTTGCTCAAGGCAAGAAGATTTGTTCACACATTCTGTTGTCATCATCAATTTCGTCAAACATTTAAGTTCATCCTAATGTTAAGGATTTTCAAATCTGTAATAACGTCATCAAGTTTCAATAGATAATGTAGTTTTGAAAAACTGAACAGAAGCTACTTTATGGTCAAAATATAGGTACTTACACAAAAAGTTTAAAACATTTTTAGCTCACCTTGCCAAAGGCAATGTGAGCTTTTGCCATCACTTTGGCATCCGTCGTCTGTCATCCGTCGTCCGTCATCCATTAACTTTTCACATTTTAATCTTCTCCTCTTAAACCCCTAAGCCAAATGAACTGAAACTTGGTAGGTAGTATCTATGGAAGGTCCTCTATAAAGATTGCTCATTTCGTCCCGATCCGTTATCAAACATGGCCGCAATAGACAATTCTTGTTTCTGATTGGTCGATTTCTAAAAAATTTCTCCTCTGAAATATCTTGGCCAAATGAATCGAAACTTGGTAGGAAGTTTCTATGGATGGTCCTCTATAAAGATTGTTCATTTCATCCCAATCCATTAACAAACATGGCCGTCACAGGCAATTCTTGTTTCTGATTGATCAATTTCTAAAAATCTTCTCCTCTGAAACTGCATACCCAAATGAACCAAAACTAGGTAGGAAGCACCTATGGAAGGTCCTCTATAAAGATTGCTCATTTCGTCCCGATCCATTAACAAACATTGCTACCACAGGCAATTCTTATTGCTGATTGGTTGATTTCTAAAACCAATTGAACCAAATTTGGTAGGAAGCACCCATGGAAGGTTCTGTATAAAGTTTCCTCAAAACAGAAAGAAAGGTGAGCGACACAGGCTCAGCCCACTGAACCTCTAGTTTCATTTTGGCAGAGAATTTGGACTTTTGTTTTTTGTGCAAATTTTTAGCCCTAATGTTAAGTTCTTGAATAACTTCTTCAATGAGACCTGTTGCACTGGCAAAATTATCCGTCCCTACCCATCACATTTCCTTTTTTCAAGTCCTGTGGCGTTAAATTATTCTCGTCCTGAATATAACTGAAAATTTGCTTGCTGGACGTTAAACATCAATCAATCAATCAATCTATTTTGGCAGAGAATTTGTGCTTCGTTTTTATTTGCAAATTGTACTAGGTTCAGCATGAAATTTAGTTTTTGTGAAACTTTTTACCTTCAAAATATTGTACGCACATATAAATTTTGAAAATGATTTAAATTTTTTCCACCAGTTTGCCATTTGATTTGAATCTTAAATGATTTTCCATCTTAAGCATTAGGTAAACAATAGGACGACATCTGATTCAATGTTCAAGTTTTAGCTAACCTGACTAAAGTCGGGATGAGCTTTTGCGATCATGTAGTGTCTGTCATCCAGTTTCTGTCTGTAGCTTTTCACATGTCAGTTTTTACCTTTGAAACGAAACTACTAGGCCAATACGAACCAAATATGTCAAGAATAATGCTTGGGTGGGCCTATTCTAAATTTTATCCTATAGATCCGAGCTTCATCCAAGATGGCCACTGTTACTAAAAATAGACAATCCTTAAATGAATTAAAGCTTTTTTTTTAGCCAGAACGAGCTCAAATATTTACTGTAAGGACATATTTAGGAGTTCTGAATGGTCTATTCTGCTTTTTTTGTGATTTAGGCCATTGGTTGACTTGCTCCCAAACACTTTTAAATTATTTGGTTCTTCCAATGTTTTGACTGAGCGTACCTGATGAAGGTTATTACAAAAACATGTCGTACCTGATGAAGGTTATTACAAAAACATGTCGTACCTGATGAAGGTTATTACAAAAACATGCACTGAATTGGATATCTACATATGTATTTGCAGTAGACTTAAATAATGCTTAAGACAACGTTATTTTTTTTTTCAATTATTGTTTATATTAGATTAATTAAGATTTTCTGAGCAAAAAAAAAAATTAGGTATCATACAATTGACATACATACAGTTGAGTAAAGAAGTGTGCTAAATTAGGAAGGTAGGCTTATTGCGTTCCTGGCTTGTTTTAATGCTTGTAAACAGTCACAGGTAGTTAGTTATACTGGAACGGTTTGTTTTGTACATGGTTACCAGATTTTCTCAATTTCTGTCGAATATGTACATTATATAATATTTAGTATCATTCTGGTATTAACTGGTTATATGGTATCAACTGGTCACATGATCAGTGGGTCACATGGTATCAACTGGTCATATGGTATATCATATTAATATAGTATCAAGTACGTCACATGATATCAACTTATCACATAGTATATCATATTAATATGGTATCAAGTACGTCACATGATATCAACTGATCATATAGTATATCATATTAATATGGTATCAAGTACGTCACATGGTATCAGCTGATCACATGATCAGTGGGTCACATGGTATATTGTATTAATATGGTATCAAGTGGTCACATGATATATCATATTAATATGGTATCAAGTGGGTCACATGTTATCAATGGGTCACATGATAGATCGTATTAGTATGGTATCAAGTTGGTCACATGGTATATTGTATTAATATGGTATTAAGTGGGTCACATGTTATCAACAGGTCACACGATAGATGGTATCAAGTTGGTCACATGGTATCAACTGGTTACATTTCCTCATTCAGGTGTGGTGTTTGTATTAGATTTGATTGCAATAATAAGAGTGCAGGAGAAAGCTCTGGTGAATTTCTCCCGTTGTATCGTACTGAACCTGACATAGCCCTTTATTCAAAATTATTTAGTTGTTAGATATCATTTTAGTCTTTAGTTTTTGGAGTCAAGCTCTCCATCCAGATGAACTAGACCACCCTGTGACTGTATATTTACTGCTGCACATATAGCTGTATGATAAGTCTTGACAACTATGTATAATATAGCACATTTTTGTAGGGTATAATAATTTTGAAGATAAAACATTTAATTGTCAGAAAGAAAAAGTCTTGATTTTCTGCAAATTGACTAATTGACTAATTTAATTTACGGTCATCATAAAATATGTAAATTTGACGAGTATAGAGTCAAACCTGTATTAAGAGGTCACCTTTGGGACAACGTACAAGTGGTCTTATAAGACAGGTGACCTCTTAAAAGAGGTTCAATTTATATGAAATTATCTATGACAGGATAAGAAAAAGGTGACCTTTTAATACAGGTGACTGCTTAATAGAGGTCCGACTGTACTCTTACTTCAAAATTTATACCCTACAAATAATCTTAATTAAATGTGTAGAAGCATTTATATATAATGTTGGCTAGACAATTTTATAACTACCGTTGTGGCTTTGCATGGTATGCTTGTTTGCAAGAATTGAAATGCTCGGGTATTAGTACCTATACTTAATTACTGTCACTTTAGGAATATTGTAATGACACTTGTTATACCTGTCTGTACCTGTGTTGGATTGACAGTTAAATAACTATTCTGTAGCTATTGAGTCATCATAACCATTCTTGTCTTGGATGAAGTGTATCATATCCATTTTGTTGCGATAAAGATATTGTATCCACACACATTATTTTCATTAAGCACCATACTTTAATGAATGGACGCCACGATATGGCTGAAATACTGCTAAATTTGGCATTAAGCACCAATCAATCAATCAATCAATCAATCAATTTAATGATTGATATTTAAGCTCACCGGAGGGGCCGTCGTAGTCGTAATCGTATGGTAGTTAGATTTACAACTACCTATGCAATCAGTGCCTATAAACACTAAAAGTTGTGAGTTTGAATCCCACTCATGGTGAGGTATACTCGATACAACATTATGTGATAAACTTTGTCAGTGACTTGCCGGAGGTCTGAGGTTTTCTGCGAGTACTCCAGTTTCCTGCATCAATAAAACTGACAGCCACTATATACCCGAAATATTGTTGAAAGTGGCATTGAACACCATCAACCTAACCCTATGCAATATGTAATTCAATTATGTTGCATTTTGTTCCACACTTCAAAACACCATAACCCTAACCCTATAATTCAGTTCTGTTTAATTTTGTTCCACACATTTGAATATACCAGGTTTGCTTCTAGAAGGGGGGATTTGCGAAAGTGTTCCTTAGATTTGAAAATATATCCCATATTATAAAGAGGGAATGGCACATTGAGCACATACAATTCTCCTTCATGCACATTTTTTTTTAACCTTGTGTGAATACAAATCCTCATCAATTGCACTTGTTCTTTTCATTATAAATGTAACAGTGTGTTCTTTCCACCAGTGTATTCTTTCCAGAGGACAAGTTACACTAGTGTATAATTTCCAGAGGAATTATGGCACTAAATTATTTTTTCCATGCTAAGCCTAACCCTAATCCTAACCTTAATCCTAACCTCTAACCCTAACCCTAAGCCGGAAATTCTACACACCGGAATAAAAGTACGCTTACATAAACAGTAAAATTTGACTACTGGTACTTTTTGCACAATCATAGATGCAACTCTTAAGAATTAGTTGTATTGAGTAAAAAAGGAGTATGACAAGTAGGGAGCCTGGTCATAAATAAAAACTCTCAATCTCAATATCAAATAGAACATTCTCAACAAACACGAATTTATGGGAAAAAACTGGTCTTAAATCATGATTTACAGGAAATCCAAAATGATGATCGCAGTTCTGAGGAAATATAAAATAGTGATCACGATTCTCAGGAAATTAAAAATGATGATCAAATTTAAAATGATGATCACGGTTCGTAGGAAATATAAAATGGTGATCACGGTTCGTAAGAAATATAAAATGATGATCACGGTTCATAGGAAATATAAAATGATGATCACGGTTCTTAGGAAATATAAAATGATGATCACGGTTCGTAGGAAATATAAAATGATGATCACGGTTCATAGGAAATATAAAATAATGATCACGGTTCGTAGGAAATATAAAATGATGATCACGGTTCGTAGGAAATATAAAATGATGATCACGGTTCGTAGGAAATATGAAATGATGATCACGGTTCGTAGGAAATATGAAATGATGATCACGGTTCATAGGAAATATAAAATGATGATCACAGTTCGTAGAAAATATAAAATGATGATCACGGTTCGTAGGAAATATAAAATGATAATCACGGTTCGTAGGAAATATAAAATGATGATCACGGTTCGTAGGAAATATAAAATGATGATCACGGTTTGTAGTAAATATGAAATGATGATCACAGTTCGTAGGAAATATGAAATGATGATCACAGTTCGTAGGAAATATAAAATGATGATCACGGTTCGTAGGAAATATAAAATCATGATCACGGTTCGTAGGAAATATAAAATCATGATCACGGTTCCTAGGAAATATAAAATGATGATCACGGTTCGTAGGAAATATAAAATGGTCATCATGGTTCAGAGGTAGACTGTAGCCATTAGGTAGAGTGGAACCTGTCTAATCTGAAACACCAAGGGACCAGGGAAATGTGTCTGATTGTACACAATGTCAGAATACTCAGGTTTTATTTTAGTTAACAGAAATACTTTGGGACCATAAATCTTTGTCGGATGTCACAGGATGTTGGAAAACTCGACTGTCGGATTGGAAGTTCCACTGTACTAATTAAAACAATGGTGATATATTATAGGTGCTGTTTAGACTGAACTTTCTGGTGATCACACTGTGTTTTGTAATGAATAGACCGTACCAGTTTTACTACTTTGTACCACTGGTTTCCTACTGGTTCCTGGTTGTTTATGTTACCATGGCAATATGGCCACATGTGACAGGACCATCAGCAGAAGGTAAGAGGGATTGTTGGTTACAGACACATCATTAATTTTATTATCCAACCACATATTGGCAACATATTTTATATAGTTCTTACATTTTCAAGATATAAGGGATACAAAATAAATAAGCAGAAAACCTTAAATGTTTTTTTTTTTTTAGTCAGATTTTGAAAGGGTTTTTATTTGTTCATTTTGGTGGGAGTGGCCTTATAAGAGGGATGGTCCTTTTGTGGGAGTAGCATTATAAGAGGGATTACCTTTTGGTGGGAGTGGCATTATAAGAGGCATGCCTTTGGTGGGAGTGGCATTATAAAAGGGATGGCCTTTTGATGGGAGTGGCTTTATAAGAGGGATGGTCCTTTTGTAGGAGTGGCCTTATAAGAGGGATGGTCCTTTTGTAGGAGTGGCTTTATAAGAGGGATGGTCATTTTGTGAGAGTGGCCTTATAAGATAGATACTTGCCTTTGGTGGGAATGGCCTTATAAAAGGGGGGACTGTTGTACACCATCATTTACATGTATTTTATTTTCTTTATATTTCAGCCAAACGAGTTCACTATTTTTACATGGTTGTAAAGTTTGTTATGTTAGTAACATTTATAGCTCTGCTCTATATGTCAGAGGTAAGTCAAACTCTTTATATACACACAATAGTTCTATAAGTCCTACATAGATAGTGTAATATATGGTTAGTATGCTTGCCTCCAGTGTGTGGTAGATTGTGGGTTCAAGCCTTGCTTGAAAATATGCAACTCTTCCTTCATTAGAAATGGGAAGTGGTCAAATCTCTGCATGATTGCATATTATTTATTTTTTAAATTGCATGTCACTACAGCAGTTTTATCGCACAATTTTTGAAGGAGTAAAATGTCATTTGTATGTACAACACCTCCTTTATTATACCCCCGCTCTACCAGAGGGGGGAGGGGGTATACTGTTTTACCTCTGTCTGTCTGTCCTTTCATCCGTCCTTTTAAATAGGAATTACCAGGTATCTTTGCCAAATGATGAAAGAAGGTTGTGGTAGACATGTTTTTATGTCAAAAACAACCTTTAAATTTTTTAGTAATAAAGGATATGAGAGTAAATGAACAAGGGAAAGCATCCAAGATTACACTTGGGATGCAAAGTAAAGTAAAGGAACAGTGCTTGTATTACTATTCTAAAATTCATAATCACAATGTAGTGTTCAACATTGAACATAGCTGGTACTCTAAGATGAGTGTGAAATGACTCCTAGCCTGGAGTTGAGCTGTACTCTAAGATGAGTGTGAAATGACTCCTAGCCTGGAGTTGAGCTGTACTCTATACTTCTCTATCAATGCACACTAAATCTGGGTATCTTTGTTGTTCTGGTGTTATTTGGTGTATAGAATTTTATTTTCCTGATACGGATAAACAAAACGAAATACCTTTGAAGTAATTTTGCAAATACCATCATCATTATGCAAAGTAAAAGTTTGACATATAGTGATATATTTATTCCCCCGCGACTGTTGGTCGGGTGGCATATTGTTTTACCCCTGTCCGTCCGTCTGTCCGTCCGTCCGTCCGTTCGTCACACTATAGTATGCATAGTTTGTCCCGCTAACTCCTCCTACAGTTTTGGAGCTACAGCTTTAATATTTTGTAGGATGTTTATACACATAATGGAGGTGTGCATGTGCACAGGATTTTGATTTTCATCAAATATTCTCAAAATGACAGGTAGTTGGATTTAGTCATTTTTTTCGTACTAGCTGCATAAAGGGAACATGGTTTGTCCCACTAACTCCTCCTACAGTTTTGGAGCTACAGCTTTAATATTTTGTATGATGTTTATGCACATAATGGAGGTGTACATGTGCACAGGATTTTGATTTTCATCAAATATTCTCAAAATGACAAGTAGTTGGATTTAGTCATTGTTTTCGTACTATCTGCATAAAGGGACATGGTTTGTCCCACTAACTCCTCCTACAGTTTTGGACCTACAGCTTTAATATTTTGTAGGACGTTTATACACATAATGGAGGTGTGCATGTGCACAGGATTTTGATTTTCATCAAATATTCTCAAAATGACAGGTAGTTGGACTTTATCATTTTTTTCGTACTAGCTGCATAATGGGAACATGGTTTGTCTGGCTAACTCCTACAGTTTTTGAGCTAGACCTTTTATATATTGTAGACAGTTAGTACCTACACTGAAGGTGTGCATATTTTGTGGATTTTGACTTTCAACAATTTTTTGCAAAATTATGGATGCATGAACTTGGACAGATTTTGCTAAATCCATATAGGATATATGGTTTGTCTAGCTAACTTCTACAGTTTTTGAGCTAGACCTTTTATATTTTGTAGACAGTTAGTACCAACACTGAAGGTGTGCATGTTATATGGATTTTGATTTTCAACAATTTTTTTTACAAAATTATGCTTATATGAACTTAGCCACTGAAACCTGTTAACGTGTAAACAACGCTCCTGATACTTGTGGGTCCCTCCGGGCACTCCGTCTTCCTCCGCCACGATATGGCTGAAATACTGCTGAAAATGGTGTTAAACCCCATTCAATCAATCAATTAATCAGTCAATCGAACATCACATTGTTAGGTACAGATTCATTTATTTCAGTAATTTCTGCTTGATGCTGAATAAGCAAAACATTGGTTTACCCTTTTGCAATTATAACCGCGGGGCCATTGTATGTGTCTTACAGACACAAACCCCTTTTAAAGTCTATGCATAAGTTTTCTACATCATACCCGATGAATAATATACCATTCCTTCAAATTAAGTTATATTGAAAATCCATTTTGGCTCTTCAAGACGTTTTCTTTGCATTATACCCCTACACATTCCTCAGAACCAAGCCAAAAGTTAAGGTAGTAAATTGGAATTGGGGTGAGGGGGTTGAGGTGGATAAGGTTGAGACGGGGGCATTCAATTTTCTAGTTTTCTCTTGTGTAAATTATGTTAATATTTTTTTTGTCACATTTATTTTTTAGATTTCTTTGAGAAGATATTTCTGATGATTTTGTTTATATTTTTTTGTCATATTTATTTTTAGGTTTTCGTTGAGAAGATATTTCTTATGATTTTTGTTTATATTTTTTTGTCATATATTTATTTTTAGGTTTTCTTTGAGAAGATATTTCTGATGAGACCATTTAAATCGTTGTTTGTATTACAAGACGATTCTGTCCACGAGTGGAGATTTAGATGGATGTTAGATAGATATGTGAGTGATTATCTATAAACTATTTGATATGCTCCGATCGGGTCAAACCAAAGACTGTGAAATTGGTATTTGTTGCTTTTCCGCTAAGCATGCAGCATTAAGGAGAAAAAGCAAACACTGGTTGGGTCGGAGTGAGGATAATGTGTTTATCCGTAGACTATTGTTTCTGTGATCTAGCACTATCAAAATTCAATTAAGCGTGTTGGTCTAGTACAAAGCGGACCTCATCATCTTCTCATTGAAAAGTAACTTGTTCTCGCCATAATATAGCTTAAAAGATAGCATTAAGCAACAAGCAGTAACTCACAATTTCTAAACTAAAGAGATATATAATTTTATTGTCTTTATCTAAGGTTATAGGAACTGTGGTAGGTTCATGACCACCTCTTCTAACTGAGTTTGTGGAAATCTCCTTTAGCTCAGTTGGTAGACCGGTGGCTTACAATGCGAGAGGTCCCTGGAGCGAATCCAGTTTCTCCTCCCTCAGGCAAAGGTGACCATAGCCGATTTTGGCTCTCCTATTTAAACCCTTCGGTTTTATTGCTTCTAAAACTTTAAATTATTTGGCTTTCCAATTTTCGAATTTAAGGGTACCTGATGAAGATTATTGCAGAAACGTGTCGTGCTCACTAAATTTGATACCTACGATTTTATCCCATCTGGGACATCAAATTTTTCAGAAAATAAAATATGCTCTACTGTTACATGTCATTTTATACATTTGTAAACAATATTATTTAGCCTTGACATATTTTCACAAATATTTTTTTTATATATTTTTTAGAGTGTTGTGTATGGTATGGTGTTTGCATTTTTGTACCAGTTATCTCTGAAATATAAAATAATAAACGACAACAATACAGACAATTTGTTCTCTAGAGGGATGTCTACCTGTCTGGTATTTCTAGGGTTGTTAGGTCTTGGTGTAAGTATACCTATACTGTGTTGTCATGGTAACACATTGACAACAACACAGACAATCTGTTCTGTAGAGGGATGTCCAGTCAAACCTGTCTTAACGGTCACCTTTATATAATAGTCACCTGCGCTGCTCATAACGGTCACTTTCATGCTCTCCCTCTGCATTTTACTATATATTTTAATTCGATATAGCGGTCACCTGTTCAATGTGGTCAGCGGTCAACATTTATAAGTAATTTTCAGCGTTAAACTTTTGTATAACGGTAAATTTTATTTTAAAAATGATACCGGAAGTGATTTCGGAAGATCGGTATTTTTCTCAAATGTACCAAAAATCC
>MJUT01012383.1:0-11380 GCA_002080005.1 Gigantidas platifrons | reverse complement strand
TTTTTTTTAGAGCTACAACATGAACTGTTAGTAGCTTAAATAGTCTTAAAGGGTCAATATATTACTTCAGTAACAATATATGATATAAATATACAGGTATAACATGACAAACACAACAAATATTTAATGACTGATAAAAAAATCACGAATACCCAAAAAACTGAAGATTGAGCAACACAACTAAAAATCAGGACAGACATGAACTCAGATGCTCCATATGAGTCTGCAGTTCGAACTTCATTAATACCACTTCATGGGCAAAAGAGCTTTTTTACTTTAGTATGGAAGCATACATGTATATTTTCCAGTTAGCCAAGGGTATAAGGATATTTGAACTAAGGCATGCTTTGAAATCATAGTGACTTTTTTTTATTGCTGCAGCCTTGAAAATTTACCAGACAAATAAGGAATACATTTTTTGTACATTTTTCTTAAAGATGTATACCAAATGTAATGAGCATCATTTAAATTATTATATTTATTGGGGTAATTACACATGATTGTGTATTTATATTTCAAAGATAAAAAACAACATTGAAAATTGTGAAAATAATTATTGTTCTTTTTATTTAAATGTTACATTTTAGTGTAATTTTCATAAAAAACATGAGGGTACTCCTATTGAAAGCCCCATGTTTTTTTCCCATTGAAAATATGCCCTGTTTTTTCACATTCTGAATGATAACATGTATATGATGTTTCCAGTGTGTTGTTTTTGAATGTTTATTAAAAAGAAAAAGTGTGGAAAAAGTTGGGTCAGTTTTTTAATAATAAATGAATTTATTCCTAACCTCCCCCCTTTCTTTCTTCTTTGAGAAAGAAAGGGGGGAGGTTAGGAATAAATTCATTTATTATTAAAAAAAAACCTATATGGATATGGATCTCATATATTTTAAATAATGGGTAGCATTAAATATGACTTTATTCCCATGGACTTGTCTCTGAATCCATTCAAACGGATACCTCATCATAATTTTATGATAATATAAATCGGATACAAAATGTATGACGTTTTATTTTCAGTCAGCGCAACTTGGACATTCAACAAATACAATAATATTGAGAAGAAACAAACATAGATCGTATCCTTGGGTTTTCGGTGTAATATGTACCTTTCAATCAAGTCAGTTTTTCGACCGTTTGTCGATACATTTCGGCACAGTAGATAATTTTTGAGCTTCTGCAATGACCACAGCTGATCGTCGTCCGCCATCTTGGAATCGAATAACTGATAGAACACATGCGCCACCTTTCGGGAAAGGCGTAGGTGAACCCCATTAACATAGAACCTAATGGGCAACTATTTTAATAATGGACCAAATATTGTGAAATTAATTGTCAGAGTTCGTATACATGTATATTATACTTTACGTTTTATTTTCCCTATTTGTCGTTGTTAGCGCAGCCGGTCCATATATCATATATGGACCGGAGCTCCGGGCCGAAATGTTATATAAATTATCTCCCTTTGTGCATAATCTCTTGTCCGGTCCATTATAATATTTCTGCTTTTTATCGGTCCGGATTTGTTCCACCTTTTATAGTGAGAATTAGCCAACATGTCGGCTGGACGATTTGCGAGTTTGTCCGAGAACGATTTGGTTAAAATAACTGATGCTAAGGACTCGGAAAACACAAAAAATGCAACAAAGTTTGCCACAAAGACATTTTTAATATATTTCAGTGAAAAAGATATACCACAAGACATTGATAACTGGACAAAAACAGAACTTGATGAGTGCCTGAGGACCTTTTATGCCGAGCTTCGTAGTGGAAAAGGGGAACTTTATAAAAGAACATCTCTGCTAGCCATTCGTAGTGGAATTGCTCGCCATATCTCCAAAACAATGGGTTTTGACATTACTAAGGGTGTTGAATTTAAGAAGTCTAATGACATGTTCACATCAATGTGCAAACTGGTACAACGAGAGGGTAAGGGCGACATCGATCATAAAGACGGTATTGAACTCACAGATATAAAGAAACTGTATTTATCCGTTGCTTTTAATGTAAATTCTCCTAGTGGCCTTTTGAACAAGGTGTGGTTTGAAATATGCCTGCACTTCTGCAGAAGGGGGAGAGAAAATCAGAAGGAGCTTACCCCGTCAATGTTTACATTCAAAACCGACGATAAGGGAAAAGAATACTTATGTCAGGTCAGGTCTGAGATTACCAAGAATCACCAGGGTATGTTAAGTTCCGAACAAGACAATAAAACTGTTAGAATGTATGCAACACACACTGAATTGTGTCCAGTTAATAGTGTTCGTAAATATCTGTCAAAGAGAAATCCTGAATGTCCTGCACTGTTTCAAACACCACACAATTCCTTCATGGAGTTTGAATCAGTTTGGTATGAGAAACGTCCCCTTGGTAAAAACCGACTAGGCAGTATGATGGCGGATCTCTCAAAACTAGCAAAATATCAACACAATACACCAACCATTGTATTAGAGCAACAACTATAACAGCATTGGATGAGGCCGGGTTCGAAGCTCGTCATATTATTACCGTTTCGGGACACCGCAATGAAGCATCTATCAAAAGTTATTCAAGAGATACTTCGACCACTCAGAAAAGAAAAATTTCAGAGACATTAAGTAGTCTTGTTCCAAGGGAAGCTACAGCACCTGACACGAGTAGTGAAAATAACATTGAAACCCATAATGAACAATCAGCTGAAAGTATTGTTCAAGAAAATGCCGACAACGTTATGTTTGATGAAAATGACAATATTGATGAATTATTGTACTTATCGGCATCACAGTCCGAAATGGTTTTACATGATATTTATTACAAATTTTGAAACCGCAAACCAAAAAACAATAGTACATGAAAAAGTCAATAAATATAATGAAGTTCATTGCAGCACAACTACCACAAGAAAACAACCATCCTCATTTGTATTTCATGGTTGTACCGTAAACTTAAACTATAATCAGTGACTGAAGAACATGAAATGGAATTTATTTGTTTAATTCAAATTTCACAATGTTCGGAAAAAAAACTTTTAAAAGTTCACGTCATGTTAATTGTTATTTAATTGTTTTCCCAAAAAGATTCTGTTGGTTGGAATTTGCTAAAATTTTGATATTTATTACAGTGGATAATTATTCAAACACACTGCCAAAATAAAATAGGAAAATTAAACAAGCATATAAAAAAAGTGTATGGTACCACCTTAATAATAAAAAAAAATACTCCAGTCTTTGCGAGTTTATTAGCATTTGATGCTAAATTTCGAGATTTGATAACCTGTGATACACAATTCACACAAAGTGTTTTAGTCTTACGAATTATATCAATAAAACGTACATTGAAAAAAAGACAGAATTTTAATGAACGCGTATTAATATCAGCACTGAACAGACCAGTTTTTGTGCTAGATATTCTGAACAGAGTCTGAACTTTTCTGAACATTGCTGAAAATTCTGAACAGACTCTGAAAATTACTGAACATTGCTGAAAATTCTGAACAGATTCTGAACATTACTGAAATTTCTGAATAGATTCTGAACATTATTGAAAATTCTGAACATTATCTTTCTCCTTAAAATGTTCATAATCTGTTCAGAATTTTCAGCAGAATCCATGCATGGATATGCCACCTCTCTAATATATTTAAACTGGATACAGGTTTATCAATTGGCAATTGATACCATACTATTTTATGATATTGTAGCGATCGTGTCCTTGGGCATACGGCGAACCATGCGTTTTGCATGGGACCACGCACCTGTTTTAAAGAACGAGTCGATTTTTGACTCTGACAAAGTTTTCCACCTGTTTTCTCCCACTTAACCAAATTCTGTAGGTTTTCAGTGTTTCTCCTATATATGTCAGTCGGTGTTCAACTGTATATAAATGTAGATAACCATGATTTTTGTCGCTGTATATTTACTTTCATTTATCGTGTGTAGTGCCATTTCCTGTGCGAACTACGCATGTGCGGAAGTTCCGGTATGCAAATTTGTTTACGGATGTGACCCTGAGAGTTGACCTGTGTGTACCGTTGTAAAACGGGAGTAAGAATATACAACCGAGTTGCCGGAAGGCTGTTTACTTTATTTTTGAATTAAACTACAGTTAATTTTTATTGTATTGTATTGTAGAACATTATTTTGTACCGTGGACGCCAAGTTCACGATGCTCTGTATGTATTTTTCTACTATCGGGGAATATTTTTCGTTACTTTTGGGCCATTTTACGGTCCCGTTTTCGTTGCCTCGATAATCGCTCAGTTTGGCTCTGGGAGTATAAAAGCCAAGTTCCTGATAATTCCATGCTCCTTCTCACTAGTTTTGAACACCAGAACGTGCATTATATTTTCGGTCAGTTGGTCATCATGCTTCTCATGTTATTATTTTCTGGACAAAGTTTAAGCAGTTGATCTGCACTATAGAATCTATTTGGCATTGAAATATTGTTTCAGTTGTAATTTTACGGCTGATTTCCTAAATTGATAGGTTTTTGTCAGTAATTTTGAACCTTTTCTGGTCATTTTGAGTTGCAGATATTTCAGCTCAGATCAGGACTAAATTGTCCCAGAAGCTTGCATTTTGTAAATAGCTATTGCTACCTATTCAAGCTAGATTTTCTCATGTTATTATTTTCTGGACAAAGTTTAAGCAGTTACTCTGCATTATATAATCTATTTGGCACTGAAATATTGTTCCAGTTGTAATTTTACGGCTGATTATCTAAATTGATAGGTTTTTGTCAGTCATTTTGAACCTTTTCTGGTCATTTTGAGTTGCAGATATTTCAGCTCAGATCAGAACTGAATTGTCCCAGTAGCTAGTATTTTGTAAATAGCTATTGCTACTTCGAGTCAAGCTGAATTTTCCATGTTACTACATAAAGAAATATATATGCCTTCCCCAGCCCATTTTCATATGTTCATAGTCAATTTTAAGGGACTGTGCTAGTTATCCTGTCTGTTGTGTTTCTCCTATAGACAGTGCTATTTTAACTGCAGATAATTTGCTATAAAGTTTAAGCTAACTAAGGATAATTTAGGATACTTTAGAATAATTTAATATTTTAATAGGGAATGTCAATATAGCTCAGTAATAAATAGGGATTACTCAAATCATACGATTTGAGTTTGTCTTCACTAGTTGCTCCGAAGACTGTTCATAATTTATTTTCACATAAGATAAAGCTGTTAATAATTTATTATAACATAAGATAAAGAAGTTGAAAGTTTAACATTTATTAAGAACATATTTTAACAAATAAAGTGTAACAGTTGAACAAATAACATTGATTTAACAAATAACAATCTTGTATGTAGTTGGTTGAATGCCGTGCTGATACGGGTCTTACAATATTCAGATTGGTTAATTGAGATAATTTGATTAATATTCAGTGTAAAGATAATTTGATTTTTACGAACTGTACTTGTATTTACTGTATGCTATGTTTGAATGCAATAGAAAATAGTGCTCAAGAAAGTCTTATTTCTTTTTATTAATTTACATATAATCTAAAACTTGCTCACCCTGAGTCCATCGTAGTTCGAGGTCTTTGGTGCCCATAGACTGTCTCACGAAAAAACAGATTGTCTCATCCGTAATAAATCTATTGGATTGTCAGACAGCCCTGCTCCGTTGCAGACTGGTCTAAGATCATTGTCCCTGTTAAAGCATTATACCATTTCTCGAGTGCAGTTCATATTGCTCCAGCTGCAGGAATTTTCTTCCTGTTTACAGATTAATTCTGACTTTATATTTTCTGCACGACAGATGTGGACATTTTTCTTACTTGGACCAGAACGTAATTGAGTAATAAAACCCTGTCGCCCCCATCGTGACTCTGATTGTTGGGTCTTCTGGATCTCGTTGTTAATCTATATACCTTGTACACTGTTAAGGACCCTAGAATTAAATGATTGAGCAACACCGTATTGTACATGATTACTAAGCCTGTTTATTTGGCCTAGTTAGGTTTCTTGTGTGCATTTAACAGTCATTCTCAATTAAGTCTGCCAATTCCGGAAAACATGTGTCGCTAATAGATTTTGTAAAGATGGGTGATATTTAAGACTCCATTGTTTCCTGAAAGACCATATATATATACTTCTCGATAAAATCGTATACAACTTTTTGTATCGACATCGGTATTTAAAATGTTATACTCCGACAAATGACTCCAAAATAGAAAAATATACATGTCGCCAGTCTATATCACAAACTAAATTGCCGTTTATTTTCAAACGGAACCGAATTATTCTGAAGAAAATGAATTTAAATTGTTGTCAGAGATAGAGTTATTTACGTTTCATAATAAGTCTGGTACTGCACAATAACGTTTCCTTTATTTTTGCCTTTTTATTTTGTCGCTGATTTGCACGTTTCCTACGTTACAAACTTTCTCCCAAGCATTAAAGATTAAAATCACACGAATATAAATTTATCTTAAACAGTGCTGCGTATTGATTTTATATCAAAATAATCAGAGAATGCCCTATAGACTATTCATAATCATCTCCTAAAAATAAGAATAGATTTTACTGATACTTAGTTAAATACAAAATAAGAATGTTTCCTACGATACTCACGTTTTGCATTAATGGTATGGTTTTGATTTCCAAAGCCGATTCGGGTTTTATACGCATGCATTCTTCTTATAAAAAACATAATTTATTTGAAATTGGAGTAAAATATAAAAAAAATATTGCATCAAATCATCATAAATGTTTCCAACGTTACCGTTTCCTACGATACCGGATATTTAAAATCTTCTCGGTCGGATAAAATTATTATTATTTTCAATCCATCCCCAGTCTCAGCACTTTACAAAAAACACCAAACGACATGATTATACAAAAATTAGCTGTACATTCTCATGCTTAAAGCATAATGTAACGTAGGAAACCAGTACACAATAAAGGGAAAAATGGTCCCCTTCCGTCTGTGCTCACAATTTCAAAATGGTAAAAGATATGCTATTGAAATTTTACAGGTTTGTTACCGATGTATTTTTCTTAAAGGAAACACAAAAATTAGAGGATATTTAGATAATTCATTTTTTTTTCAAAGTAGCCACACAGAAATGGCATACTTAATTGAGAATGACTGTTAAAAACAAGTGGTGGCAGCTTTGAACTGGGAGATTAATAGTCAGAGAGACAACCCCTACTATTGGCTTGGCCCCCCGCTACAATATACAGGTAAAAACAATGTTTTGCTCTTACTTACGTACTTATAGCGTACATTGTTGTTAGGGCCACTTCAAGGTTTTTAAATAATTTTTAAAAATGAAGTAAAATATATTGAATTAAGAAGAAAAAAAATTGATATAAAAATGACAACTTTAATAAAAAATTAAATAATATAGTAGTTGTAATTTAATTTTTCTAAAAATAGTTAATTCGTGAAATATCACATGCTATATTTAGTAAAAAATTAATGAAAATGAAGTAAAATATATTGATATAAGAAGACAAATTTGAAATAAAGAAAATGACAAATTTAATAAGAAATGAAATAATATAGTTGTTGTTGTAAATTAATTTAAGAAAATTAATTAGTAAAATATCCCTTCTCTGATCCCTTTCTATATTTAGTTAAAATCTAACGAAAATGAAATCAAATATATTGATTTAAGAAGAAAGATTGAAATAAAGAAAATGTCAAATTTAATGAGAAATGAAATAATATAGTTGTTCTAATTTTGTTTAAAATGATTAATTAGTGAAATAACACATTCTATATTTAGTTAAAATCTAATGAAAATGAAGTAAAATATATTGATTTAAGGAGAAAGATAATGTTCAGAATGTTCAGAATCTGTTCAGAATTTTCAGTAATGTTCAGTAATGTTCAGAATCTGCTCAGAAATTTCAGTAATGTTCAGAATCTGTTCAGAATTTTCAGCAATGTTCAGACTCTGTTCAGAATATCTAGCACGAAAACTGGTCTGTTCAGAATCTTTTGACTTTGTAGTGATAGCTTATATCAATCCCGCCACATTTTAGTGAAGTACATGTACCAAGCCAATAAAGTGTGCGGCCACCTGTATATGTGTTAGGGGTATCGATTTCGCCTCTAGTTAAGGTTCATTTTATTGGATTTATATATTATATATTTCTTCATTTTATCAAACAAAAGAGCGATAATTGTAGAATAATCAAATAAAATATGAATCTAATTCAGAGAAATTTTTTTGACATAAAAAAAAATCATGAGTATCATAAAAGCATTTAGGGGAAAAAGATCTGTTGTTGAAAATATGCAAAGTTCACCCTTGACAATGCAAATTATTCTTACCATCGAACGACAGTAATATTAACACCATGGCCAACGGAAAGATTCAGAAATTAAATCGTTACTTTATTTACACCTGCATATTGACATGAAATGTGGACACTTATTACCTTGCATGATAAACAGAAGCACATCAATTATATTTATCAGTTCCGACTACAACGCTACTGTCTTATGCAGCAGTGACGGCAGTTTTTCTTTTGGTCATTGTGTTGTCTGTGCTTCTTCGATATACGGATTCTAATTACTCCTTTGATATCTTCAAGCTCTTCTTACCATGGCATCTAAAGAGAAGGGAAATGAGGGGAAGTTATCATTTAGGCGTGCATTATTTCCAGACCATTTTAAGAGGACTTTACAACATCGATATTTAAGTAGTCAAAGTCATAATGATTCATCTGCATCAGTGGACACGTCAAGGCTTGATAAGACAGAACTAGCACATTCCAACACCGCCTCTTCATCACAAGAATGCAGCTTTGAGGAATTACCAGGATGTTCTCCAAGTAAGTCTAAGTCTTTAGAAACTGATACGGCTTCCACGAACACGACTGAAGGAAGCGTTGTATTTATGGAAACTCCCACAAAAACTCCGCCACAAGAACTATCACCTCCAAGTACTTCAGACGTTTCTCAGATGGCATTCAGTTCACATGAATTTATTGCGAGTCTTTCTTCTCAGAACCATGTTAGATTAGAACATTCAACCTGTATTAAGAACCAAGATGACTTTGGAGCTCAAAACACAGAACCTCAGTATTCAGTGTTTCGTCACCATTCATCTTGTAGGCCGTTGGAACATGTTACGTCACATGATAATTCTTCTTCATTGTGTTCTGTTTCCGAAGGTTTGCACTCAAACCCAGAACTACTGCCATTAAGACCAAGACGTATGTCAGATATTGGCTTTGTATGTTTTCCTAGAGATATGGTACCTAATTCAATGGTCGAGTTGAATCGTCATGGCATATCTGCAGGTGGATTTGGCACTAATATGCTGGTATCAAAGATATTTCCCAGTCGTATGGTTGATATGGAGGAAAGTGCTAATCAGCGCAGATTTCTTTCAGACAGAGATACCTATACATGTCCTGTGTGTAATCAAGTGTTTGCGTCTTATGATGACATGGCAAAGCACATGGCGAAACTTTTACCAACAAAGATTGTTGCCACAGGCAATATGGCGAAACTTTTACCAACAAAGATTGTTGCCACAGGAAACAACAATAGAGTTCATGACTGCAAAGTATGTAAGCGTTCATTCTCTCGTAAAGACATACTGACTCGTCATATGCGTTTACATACGGGTATCAAACCTTACGAATGCAAGGATTGTGGTCAGGTATTCAGTCGTAGCGATCAACTAAACACACATAAACGGAAACACACTGGAGAAGAACCGTACAAATGTCCGCAGTGTCCATATGTCGCTTGTCGTAGAGACATGGTCAGCCGTCACTTGAGAACTCATTATAAAATATGTGCAAAGCATGGAATGTTTTTCTCTGTGACAAAGCCTATCATTGATTTGAGAAAAAGTTACGCATTCAACAATAACGCCACCGATTTGCAAGATATTCATGGAAGCACATATTCGCAACTTAGTACTACAAATTTCAATAATGATTTAAAGTGCTCTATGCCAAGTGGAGATCAGGAACTTATGTTATTTCCCTTTTCACGTGGATACAGCACAGAAACTGGAGCAACTAAAACAATGCAGTGATCCCGTACATATAGCGGGAACACATTTGTCGAGTAGTTATGCTAGTGGTGATGAACGTTCATGTACGTTTCAATCTATACAACATATACCACATGTTCATTGTCTTATGCCTATTCAGGGCGACAAATGATGAAACGATTCTCTCCTTGAATATCGTAAAATGTGGACTTGCCAACTTCATGCTTTGAAGACGTGGACTCTGAATAGGGTAGGTCGTTGAAGGACATATTTACTGAAGACACAAATTCTGTCGAAGATGACAACTGAAAATGAACTACATACAAATGGTTGCTAGCCAAGATAAGAAATAATTGGTAACACTATTTATCAAAAATGACATTTACTACAAAATACTGCATCAGTTTATCATTTTACTCATCAAATAATTGTTTCCACAGCAACATATGATATTAAAACGTTGGTAATTCGCTGATTGTACTCTAGAAAAAAGTAGCTAAATCTCATTTTTCCATGCATGCCGATATTCATGCAAGTATAAGTAATTTATAGATCTAAATATAGTTATTTCAAAATTGATATTTTCCCTCATTCATTACTTATCACTAGATTCGTAACAATAGTAAGACAACAGGTGCCACATGTGGAGCAGGAACTGCCTACCCTCCCGGAGCACCTGAATTCACCTTCAGTTTTAGTGGGGCTCGTATTGCTCAATCTTTTGTTTTCTGTGTACGTTTTGTAGAGCGTTATTTTTCCTTTTGGCCTTTCTCTATTCTGCCTTTGCATTGTTCGCACCTTCTTCGAATTAGGATCTAACTATCCTTTTTGGCATCCTTAAACTTGTCTGATTAGCACCAAGCATCACAGCAAGTGATTATTAGTGTCTAATACAATCGTTGTATTGTTCTATCATAGTGTACGTAATATGTCTACCATTGTGGTATGCTGCTTGCAAAGTCTCTGAATATGATTGACAAAAATAGAAGAAAAAAAAAATAAAAACGACAAAGCCGTCCACTGGAAGTTTCTCTGTTTACTTCTTGTTGTGCATGTCATTGTGTCAAATGCAATAAATGAATAAAATTCAATAATAAAAAACTGTTTTACTGTGCATAGGTTTGTTTTGTTTAATTGTGTTTAACGTCACTTTTAACAATATTTCAGCTATATTGTGACGGCCAGTTCCATTGGTGGAGGAAACCGGAGTACCCGGTGAAAACCATTGATATGTCACAAGTTACTGATAAACTTGATTACATAATGTAATATCGACTACACCTCGTCTGAGCGGGTTTCAAACTCTCAACAGTAGTGGTGATAGACATTGATTGCAACATAAAAAAATGAGTGATAGAAAAGTGTAACTTCTGTTCACTATATGCAGTCAAACCTGCCCATGCGATCACCTCTATTAAGCAGTCAC
>MJUT01012373.1:1053012-1087479 GCA_002080005.1 Gigantidas platifrons | reverse complement strand
TGAACGAAAAGTCGGTGTGGTATCTTACAGTTTGATAACTTTGTTGACTTTTTAGTGATTCTTACCAAGGTTATCACCGTTATAATATTGTAAAAATATTTGATTTGTAACTTATTGTTTAAAAATGTACACTATATAGGGTATACGGCTTGACAGTGCAAATTCTCTTACAGTTTCGTTGCGATGGGATAGGAACTGAGCACAATTAACAACAACGTATGCAGCTGTGCATTATGTGTCGTTTTCAGCTCACCTGGCCTATGGTCATATGCGATTTTGTCACACCTATGCGTCCGTCTGTCCGTCGTCATTAGCTTTCACTTTTCAATCTTCTTCTCTTAAACTACTGGGCCTATTGAATCAAAACTTTGACGACAACGATCTATGAGAGGTCCTCTATAAAGTGTGGTCTGACATTCAACATGACCGCCAGGAATAATACTAATTTCTGATTGGTGGAAATTAAAAAATAAATCCTCTTTTCTGAAACTATTTTCCCGAATGAACTGTGACTTTGCAGAAATGATGAATGGAAGGTCCTGAACAAAGTTTCACCATGACTTAATGCCGTATGGCAGTCATGGAGAAAAGCGGTATATAAAAGTACAAAAATCTTTTTCTGTGAATACTAGTACACTGATTCAAATGAACTGTAGCTATGTAGGAATGATGAATGTAAGGACCCGTTCAAATTAGTTTTATGGCGCCCATCGCATGTCTAATATAGCCGACATTGGAAATAATGTTTACCCAAAAATCTAACCCAAAAATTCTTCATTAATTAATTAATGCGTATTTTTGTGTCTCGAGATTTGATATAGACATATTATATTTGAAGAGTAATCTTGACGTAAACCGGTGGCTTTGCAGTACTATATCGGAAATGCCCATTTTCACAGATCGCCAGTTCATTCACTGTGACTGATTTACGCCGTGAATACTTCAAACAATTATCCCGTAATTTTCCTTTTTGAAATTTGAGAAAAATTTTGAAAATAATATTTATAAGTGAACAAATTATGCAGTGTTTGTTGTATTGCACTGGTATGGAAAAAACATTACGCACATTTCCACAGATATATACATAGTTGTATTTATGTTTTTGCAACCAGACTGTCCAAACTGACGTTTTGTTAGCTGACCTGACCCGAAGGGTCATGCGAGCTTTTGCTACCACTAAGGGTCCGTCGTCCATCCGTCCGTTAACTTTTGACATTTGTATCTTCACCTCTGAAACCACTCGGCCAATTTGAACTAATCTTTGCAGCAGGGGCGGATCCAGAGGGGGGGGGGGCAAACCCGGCGCCGCCCCCCTAAAATTGGAAAAAATATGATTTTTTTGCGTAAAATTGTGATTTTTCACACGAAATACCCAAACAATTTTCGATTATGTTAAGTGCGCCCCCCATAAGTTGACATCCTGGATCCGCCCCATGGTCTTTGGGTAGTTGGAAAGCTTTTTTCATTTTCATAATCTACGCTGAAACTACAACACCAAAGTGAACCAAACTTCGTAGGGAAAGTCCTTGACAGATCTACTGTCAATAGTACATGTATGTACGTCAGTCCCGCCCTCAGTCAAAGACACCAGCTGTTATTAAAAATAGAAATTTCGTCAAATGGCTGCTTTATTTTAGCAAGATGTGGCTCAGATAAGAACTTTAGATGCATGTTAATAAAATCATGAGCTGTTCAAATATATATTACGGTAATTGTGTCAACTTGGACTTTTGTTGATTTAGTCGGATTAAATTAGGCATAAATTGTCAAAACTTTTATAAATTTTCTCATCAGAAGCCACAGGGTCAATGTGAACCAAACTTTGTCTAGAATGTTCCTCTATGTGGTCCACTTTCAAGATGCCCACCTTTACTAAAATAGAAATTTCCTCAAAATGACTAAAAGCGCTCTTTATTAGCACTTGAAAAAAGTCCAGACAAGGAACAAGGCTTTAGATGCTGTTGTATAACTTTGCTGAGTATGGCGGCAAACAGTCATGTTTCATCGATTGTAGGAACATGTAGCCTGTTGGTCTCAACAAAGAGATTGAGTTCCTAGCTCAATTAATAGTATAGAAGGTTACTGGATCGTATATCGAAATCAGATATCGAGGACAAAGTTTCAGTCTGGCAATCCAAATGTCAACAACACAAATATCCGGATGTGGAAGTGAAATCAGGTGCTCCAGAAGGGTAAGCATTTCATCATTGAGTAATATGGTTAATAGTTCTGATCAGCAAATTCTACTAAAAAGTTACGTAAATAGTATGACATCACAAATATGATGGACAATCATTTGTTCTAATTGGATTTGGACTTGTTGGTGCAATTTTGTTTTCAATATTTTTCGCATTTCAACATGGTCTTCCAAATGTTTGGGTTCTTCCAATACTGATGAGGTTAACAGAAACTGCAGTATGCAGGTCAAAATTATGAATGTTATTTTTGCATTTATTTGTTTAAGACCCATGAAGCAAGAAGTAATATCAAAGCTGCTGTCATACAGGAACTTGCGTTTCTGGTAATTTGTTAATTCTGTTTTATATTTCCAAGTCTAATTGGTAAACCAAGTATTAACAAAGGTGCTCGTTTCTTGTGTTTCTTAAACCATTTGAGACACGATGATGGTGTGTAATCCCGTTTCCAACTCTGAAAATGTTACTCTGCGGTACCTACTATGCAAAATTTGGACTGAAAATGTCAGTCTGTAGCGCCAGGAAAATTGGAACCACCCCTTTTCAAAATGGCTGGATCCGCGCCTGTTAAGTGTTAGTGTAACTTAACTATCTTAATTGGAAATATTCTATTATTGACTGAATGTATGTTTTCTATTGTTGTTTAAAGTATGAAACATTATCATATTATATATCATGTATTGTCATGTCATTGTTAAAATTATGTAGTATTTTATATGTACATGTATTTGGATCGCACCTGTCGTATGTGTTATTTCTCATAAAATAAACTGAATTATAACTCAGATGGACTAAATGGGGATAAATTGGCAAAACTCGGGTAAATCAGCTGCCAGCTGAATAATTTAGATGGGGGAACCGAATCGAGCGAGTTCTGACGAGTGATGAAGGGATAACATGTAAAATAAATAACAATATGACTAATCTTTTTCATGACCATCCATGGAACAGTTCTGTAATGTTTCAGTTCATAGCTTACTTTGTTTTTTGATGAGCTTTTTATATTATCCCAATCAGGCACTAGAAGAATTGTCTTTTGATGACTATAAAGTTGTGGTTCAAGTGGCCTAGTGACGCCCAAGGGTCTTGTCTGGAGTGTGCCTAATAAGGCAGTAAAAAAGAACTAAATGGTTTCGTTTTTCGAGCCGATTGACACGTATGTTGTAACATTTAATAATAATTTTTTCAGACTGTAGAATTGATAATGCGTTTAAGATACTGACAATTAATTCTGACATGGTTGTGAAAATGTACTTATTTTAAAACTGAGCAGATCAAATTTGCCCATTTGTTTCAGAGAAGATTTTTGAAAAAGGTTACGGCAATGGACGGAAACGGACGCCAAGTGACAACAAAAGCTAACATGACCCTTTGGTTCAGGCGAGCTAATAAACAAGGGCAACGCAAAGCGTGGCGTATCCTCTCGCCTAAAAATTTGATCCGGTGACCTTGACCTTTGACCTACGACCTTGAAAATCTACAGGATTCCAGATTTTCTTAAGGACTAGGTATGTACCAAGTTTGGTCAAAATCCATTGAAGGATGTTGATTCTAGAGTGTTCACAAGGATGTTACATGATAAAAAATTTGACCCGGTGACCTTGACCTTTGACCTTGAAAATCAATAGGGTTCCAGATTCTCTTAAGGACTAAGTATGTAGCAAGTTTGGTCAAAATCCATTGAAGGATGGTGATTCTAGAGTGTTCACAAGGATATTACATGGTAAAAATGTGACCCGGTGACCTTGATCTTTGACCTATGACCTTGAAAATCAATAGGGTTCCAGATTCTCTTAAGGACTAAGTATGTACCAAGTTTGGTCAAAATCCATTGAAGGATGTTGACTCTACAGTGTTCACAAGGATGTTACGGACGGACAGTAGCGTTACTATATCCCTTTGCAACTTCGTTGGCGAGGGGATAATAAAGTTGAATCATAAAATGAGGAAGTATCTAAGTCACACGACAAATGACTATCCTACGCGTACACTAGTACTGGGTGTAGTATTTTTGACAATTCCCTCTAGTTACAGAAAACAGACAAATGGCAAGCCAACATGTAGATTTTACCAGTAAGAAAAACCAACATAATGGTTAAATTATATCAAATTAAACAAAGTCTATACAACATACAATGATGTTGAGGTCAGGTGGAAAGAACTGTATATGATTTACGTCCTTGTAAGTGGCCAGTAGTTTGCTGATGTGTACACTCCAGGATAAATGTGTCGTCTAACAATGTATGGCTATTCAGTAGTGGACCTAATAAAACGAATACACAACAAAAATTCAACCCATTGTCAGTTGACCATGAAAATGAGGTTACGGTTCCTTAACAACATGATCCTACATGTACCTGCCACACAAATGGGTGAATGTGTAGAAGAATGATGAGTGGTTGCTAGCGAACGGTCCTAATCATAATGCTCGATGTACCTCTTGCCAGAAAGTAATACCTACTCCTTGTCAAACTGGAGACAAAACATGATGACAGATCATCAGATGCAGTGATGACCATAGCTCACATAATAAGCTATGACCATACTAAATGTTCTATTTACTAAGGTCATAGTGACGAATAGTAGTGGCCACAAAATAATTGTCAACTTATGAGTAAGTAGAAGTGACCACAGTGCTCCTGAATGTTTTATTCAAAATACTCAGAAATCATCCAGTCAAGAAATGGACAAGGGTCAGGTCTGCATCACATAATCTCCCTTATAGATAAGGTCAGATTGTAGGTATTCTGAGATATGACCCTACCCCCACCTTGCAACATTTTTTTCCCACTAGTATTTTTTCAATTATTTGAGGTATCACCTATATCCAATGAAGATCAATTAATAACAATAATTTACTATCCACTGTCAGTTTATTCTTTGTTATAGATCAAACTGCAGCTGATACCCAATTATTTGATGTTTATAGATAGATATGTGATACTTTAACATTACAGTAATACAAGTGGGAAGACAAAAATTACAAAAAGGGGCTCCTATCACAGAGTACATGTGGGTCAGGTTGGATGAGGGGCTCCTATCACAGTGCCTGTGGGTAGCATGGATGGGTGCTCCTATCACAGTACTTGTGGGTCAGATTGGATGAGGGGCTCCTATCACTGAGTACCTGTAGGTCAGATTGGATGGAGGGTTCCCATCACCCAGTGCCTGTGGGTCAGGGACTCCTATCACAGTACATGTGGGTAGCATGGATGGGTGCTCCTATCACAGTACCTGTGGGTTTAATTGGATGGGGGCTCCTATCAACGAGTCCCTGTGGGTCAGATTGGATCAGGGGTTCCTATTGCAGTACAAATCGTTCCTGTTCATCCTCTAACACCCTCCATTCATCACCCATGGGTCAATGGAAAAAATTACATTTGTTTCACAGTTGTTGGTTACTGATCCAGCATTCAGAAGTTGGTATAGTAATATTTTTGTTTAAATCCCTTTTTTTTTTTAGTTTACTATCCAAATAAAGTAGTGTAAAATAATTTTCTGGTCTGACAGTGCAAATAATACCAAACCTCCAAACCATAGTAGCAGAGCCATTCACATTTGAGATCAATAATAATAATAATTCATGACTATGTTAATATATCTGTCAGTTGACCACACATGTGATGAGTGGAGAGTATCACAATGTGATCGGCCATGGGATACCAACGATGGCTGCTGTTGTGATAAAATGAAAACCCCAAAAATACCAATTATGTGAACAATTCCAAAATCCAATATTAAAATCGTAGAAAGAGGCAAAACTGATATCACTAACACACAAATATACAACCACTCACTGTCCTGGCTTGGTACAGGCACTTCAATAAAAACTGCAGGGTTAAACTAGTTTTATGAGCCCAAACCTCCCCTTTTAGTAAGTACTTTTTGTAAGTAAGCGATTGTTGTTTAACACCAACTCAGCAATTTTTCAGCTATATCATGGCAAGAACAAGTTAATTTTCAATGAAATGATGATGAGGTCCGCTTTGTACTAGTCCAACACACTTAGCTGGTTGCCAACCAGTCTTTGCTTTTTCTCCTCAATGCTGCTTGCTTAGCAGAGAAGCAACAAATACCAATTTTATAGTCTGTGGTTTTATCCGATCGACTCCAACCCACAATCTGCCACACTAGAGGCGAGTACACCATCCATTGCACCACCAATGTGGTTCCTCCCCTCTTAGTGAAATGTAAATGATCCAATACTTTTGAAGTACATGTAACATGTTTCTAGTATAGAAATGAAATTCAATATCAGTTGTGTCATTTTAATATACATATTTTTGTCTTCATTACACTTCTGTTAATATAATGAAATAGAGTCACTGTTACAGAATGAGTTTTTATCAGAGGTTAAAAATCTACAGGATTTTGTCGTTTTTTTTTCTGAAAACACAGATGTATAAGAAACATACATTCTAATTTCAAACAAGTAAACATCACACTTCAATTGAACAAGAGTAGATTGCAACAGAGAACTATTTACAATATTTATAAAAATCCTGATTTTAATTTCTTTTAAACAATTCTTATATACAAATAAAAAATATTGTTTAAAAAAATTGATAAAATATAAAATAACAACTTAAAATTCAAAAATAACGTATAAAAAAAATAGCAACAGCTACATTTCCACTCACAACCTGTGCCAATGTTATTTTATAGATCCTAATGCTAAATAATGGTGCCATTTTCCATATTTAGATGTCGGTAGCTATATTTGTCACTTAGGCCTAATTAACGAAATCTTTTCGATCTGACATAACCAAATGTCAATCTATAGAGATTCTAGGAGAATCATAAAAGTGAACACTTAAACCCACCGGTTTGGGATTCTTAATAGAAGTCATTAGAAGATGTATATTTATGTATCTTCAAAGCTGTACCTTAAATCAATAGACATTTTTGGATATCAGACTCGTCATTAGTCACAAGATCTAGAAGAATTTATTTTGCTAGAAAATGATGTTTGAAAATGACAAGTATGGGAAATGACACCAGAGCTGCACATTGGTAATAACTTCAACCGGAAAATATCTAGACTTCTTATTTCAATGTAAAATCAGAATTCTTTTGATATCCACATTTTTAGAGCAATGTCAGAATTATAAGATACATGAAAGTAATCTTAATTATAAATCATAAAAAATATTTATGAATGTTTGCTTTAGATATTACTTCAAAAGGCTTTTTAACATGACATTTTAACTTATTATCCATTACAAAAATATGAGGAATCCTATATGTATGACAAATGGTCCTTATATGTATATTATCAGAAAATATAAAATATATTTGTAAAAGCTTTGGAAACAGTTAGAAAAACAAACTTTTCTGGTCTGTTTTGCAGCAAGGGCAAATACATTTTACTGTCTCTCTACATAAATCAGGTAACAGAAAAGCTATATTTTGGTCAGTGACTGTATAAACAAATTATCCAGTCACTGTAGTGTCACTGCTCAAATAGAAACAGTGCAGGATAAACTGAAATATCCACTTCCCCCGATTCAAACACCAAATTTTCAGGTCTAATAAAAAAAAATATTTTGTTGTATTAGTAGAAGAATCAATATTTCCAGAACTGAAGTTAAAACCAGCATACCTTAATGATAAAACTAATAATGATTAAAAAAAATGAATCTCTTTCACAAATTACAATTCATAGCACTTAACATATATTAATACTGAGAGACTAGGTATGTCTTGGCTTATTTTCATCTCCATGCTTAAAATGAACTGTTATCACAATCACCAATAAATATATTCTAATGAACATGCACACCAGTCACCACATTCAACTTAAACTGACATATTTTAACCTAGGCCTCCATTCTGTTCAAAGCAAATTTGAAAAAGACATTTTTGCTGTCATCTGCATAGAATTAAACTCTCATTTATACAATATTAGTTTTTTGCAATTTCCTACGCAATTTCCTAAAAACAGCAGCTCATAATTTGCAATTCGATCCACATTTTTAAGTTTATAGACATGCTACCTTAAATTACAAATCCCAAACCCCTGTTTCTTATTCCCTTAATCTAAACTGGAATAAAACCTACCCTATATACTTTTCTTTATATCTAATTGACCTTTTAACCTTGAAATCACTGCTTAATTAACAATGAAAGCTTTTTAATCTTAAAATCACTGTTTAATTAACATTGAAAGCTTGCAGCAATTAACATCCTGACACTAAAGACATCTTCTTGTAACAAGAACATTTCTCTTCCTTATTGACTTTGGTGTGTATTAGTTTCTCATTAACCAATATTTATTGATATAGCAGATCAGCCCACCCACTAGACAGTAATAATGATATTAAGTGTAAAATCACAAGGAATTAATTACATTTACAATCTATATACCTCTTTGGATATAACCAGAATACCAATCAAAGATATCAAGGAGTAAAATGTATGTCCAATTATTCTGCTATAGGTCAGAAAAATCAATGTCCATATCCACAATATATAAAAAGTCTTTAAATAGATTGTATCTTTTTGATTAAATACTTCCATAAGAAAAGCACAAAGAATATCACAAAAGAGTTACACTGACTCCAAAACTTCAAATACATATGTTATTATGCATCATCAAATTTGAAATCAAGCTTTCAGTTTCACCTAACAGTAATTAAGGTAAGTAAGATTAAGCATTTCATATTTAGAAAGTCTGACTTCAAACCCAGTTTATAAAACATCTGACAAAAAAGGCCTTTACCAACATATATTCATAATTATGAAATAATCGAATTACTTGATCATAGTTCATATACAAATTAAATTTACTCCAGGATATAATCAATTCTGCATTTATATGCCTTCAATAAAAAAAAAAAATCTTAACAGGTAAAAAAGTTGCATAATTTGATCTGAGAATCAATGACTTTATAAATGTTATAGGTTGGCAAAGTTACATGTAGCCATTAACAATTACCACTTCTTACACCATAAATGTTACCTAAAATCATGGGTACCAAATTTCATGGATTTTAAGTTTATTGGATAAAAGACGTTTAGATTCATAGATTACAAGGTGTTTCTCAGCAATTTTATATTTTAGCTTGTGTCATAATTTCGTGCAAAAGCGAGAAACACAAAATCCATAAAATTGGTTCCCAGGAAAAGTAAACATTTGACAGTTCTGTACAGGATTTCACTGTTGGTTCATGTTCTTAAACATTAGATAATGTATTTTGTCTGACCAGTCTGGGATATAAAGAATTTGAACAAATCAATGTTATTTCTATATGCAAATAAAAGACTGCAATCATCAAAAGAATATAAATTCAGAGACAGAGGGCAATATTTATATGATTCTCATTAAAAAAAAAAAAAAAAATTCTTGTCCTTTAAGAAAAATTTGATAAAGTTGAAGTTTTTCATGTGTACATGTACATACGATGAGGTTTCCGAGTTTAAATCCATTTGTTCACATAAATGCTACATGATTTTTCTAACTACACAATATGGCAGTGAAAAGTAGAACATCACATTTTTAAAAATCGACAACAAAAAATAGTACACAACCTAACATCTGATGGTACCACAGTATTATGTATGTATTAAATCTCAGAAAGTTGATACCAGTATCACATATATGATAAGAGTGCATACAAGGATTGATGCCAACAAAAAACAAAACAAAAAAAATCTCCTGTGCTACAATAGGATCAGTATTAATTTAACATTATATACAATATTTAGTAACAGTTACTCAGAGTAAGTGTTATGAATACACATATACATGATAAATGCCTTTCACTTGTAGTAATATTTTGTACGCTTCTTTCAAATTCTGCTAAAAAATATGATTAAAAGTTATAAATATTGGTCTTCTTTTATTTTCCAGTATTCTTTGAGCTAAATGCCTTTGCAGGGGTGCGTTCAACATCGTAGCTGCTAGGTTACGCTACGTAGAAAAATCCTATTGAATGGAAAGCTAGCCTAGCCGCTACATAGCTCTAGTTAGCTTAAAAAAATTATGCTAGCTTTTGAATCCAAGATGGTGGCAAAAACTAAATTTAATTTCGTAAGGCAAAAATAGTGGCATTGCAGGAAGCGGCAACGCTTTCAATACTGATGATAATTTAATAAGGTAACTAGACAAATACAATTCCAAGAAATTATTCTATATGATTGGCACCATATTTGCTAGCACTGCTACGTAGCTAATCGTTCAATAACGTCGTGGCTATTTTACCTAGCAGCTAGGCTAGCTGCTACGATATTGAACGCAACCCAATTGTTCAGAATTTTTATTTTGTAATAATCTAATTTGATTTGAATATTTCAATCTGATTGGCTAATCCGTCTGGAGAAAATGTTGGTTATACTCGATAACCTGGGTTGGTATTGTGACATCACCAACATGTTCATCCGCCAAGGACATATTCAAATAATCACATGAAATAATCGTAATTAAAATCGAGGAATCATTAAATTTTGTTGCAAAAATTAAATTATAAGGACTACCGTATTTGAAATTGTTGAACAGGTTATACTTTCGTGGTTTATTAAGCATAAACTGACCCAAGCCAGGTTATATCGTTAACCTGTTCAACAATTTCAAATATTCCCTAAATACATTTTGTTTTCTACTAAAAAAATCTGATCAGAAGTTAGAAATATTGGTCTCCTTAGGCTTTTATTTTCCAATATCCTTCAACCTTCAAGCTGTAAAGACATATTTGACTTTTGACCTATCATCAATTTTCTGAAATTTAGAACTTCATGAATAAGGAAAAAGAAACATTTTTTTTTAAATTTTCGTATTACATGTATCTGTCATACCAAGATGATCATGAAATGTTTTTTTTTATAATATAGATTTCTCCAACATCATAATTTTATCTAATCATCATTTACAAAGGATATATTACTGAAAGAAGGATAGATCAAGTTACTGAATACAAATTCAATAGGGATTGGATGTCAATTGCAACATTGAAATATACATAGTAAGCAAGTATTGATTATGTTATCCATGATCAATGACTTGATGCTGGCCTAAAGCTCATTATTAATGACATGCTTTTTTACATAAATACATGTATTAGATACCAATATAACTTAGGAGAACAACATACATCTGAACCCATGCCAAACCTTATTAATATTGATATACCATTCTTAATGAAAAGCAGAGTGCCTTCATTTTGTTACATAAAATACTAATTATAAGGTCATCTCTTTGGCAAATTGATTGGTCTGCAACAATTTCTATTCAATAAACTGGCCAGTTATGTAAGAAATATTATTTGTACAATTGTACAATTTTTTTTAAATAAGGTTTAAAATAGTACTTAGAACTAAGTTCATACTATAAAATGTATATAAAGTCTATTAACAAAGTAAATTGATTTTTAAGGTTTTTCAAATCATTTAAATTGACGTCATTAGAGAAAATAAAAATACTAAACCATGAAATAAAATCAGTTCTTTTTTTTTAAATAAAAATCTTATAAATGTCACGCAAGTCATTTGTTTTCTGTTAGTAATATTTAATACTTAAAAAAATTGTGTACAAGAAGTACAACACAAATAAAATCCAAATTCTTATACATGTACCGGTACATGTATGTTCTTATTGTTCTCTCCTTTGTGCTAGGTCTGGTGAAGAAATGATTCCTTTATTGCAGTCTAATATAAAAAATCATTTATATACCATAAATTTTTGATACATATGTACATGTCTTTACAACTTTACTTTTAATTATTGAAAATAAATGTATATGAATAAAAAAAATTATAATTGTCAAGAGGCAATATGTAAATTTGTGCCTTTTCAAGTCACCGTTAGTATTTATGCATGTGGGTTTGAAAATAACACTAAAATAGGCTATACATATATAGGCTTTTTATATATTTTTTAACCAAAAGTTAACATTTCTTCACCAGAGCTCTTTTAACACATAAAGATATACTGCAGAGACATTAAAATTATTACTGATAAATAAATAAGACATTCCATTAAAAATAAATGTATCACATATAAAACTTATATGGTTAATATTTAGCACTCACAATTCATCACATCAGTTTAAAATTATGGAGTCCTGTCAGAATATCATTGAATTGTTGCAACATTTCATCACAGAATAGCTTGTATTGAATAAAATCCTTGAATGGCGATTTCTGTTGACAAAACCCCCAAAAAACGTAATGTCCGCACTTAGGAATTATGCAATATAAATATTCAATCGCATCTGTCATTTGCATTCAATCATACACACACGCATTAAAAATATGATCCATTTTCTACTGTCTGAGAGACATCCACTAATATATGAAATTTTGTCATTCACAGTTAACTAAACCTTTTTTAAACAGAATTTGGCTTTGAAAGATACAAGAAAGTCACACAGAATTAGATAAAACATCAGGTACTAACACTGGGGTGCATTACGATCTGTTTAACCAGATCTTTACAATTTGGACGGCAATTAACAAACTTTTGCATCAATTCCTACAATAGATATTATCTACGTTGTTGATCCTATTTGTGGCAGTTTTGTTCGAGGAGGCATTGGTGCCGACATTTCATCGTAAGTCATAGGATTACGTCCTTTTCCACTTGAATTTCCACTATGTGGCCCTTTTGAAATAATAACACTTGCAGTATTAGCAGTTGATGTCTTCCGTCTTGATGCAGAATCCGTTCTAATTTCATTCGGTGGTGGTTTTGGCAATCTGCGTCTCAACCATGGATGACGCAATGCTTGACCAGGGGTCATTCTTGTTGATGGATCCCAATCTAAACATCTTTTCATAAAATCAGAAAATAATGGATCTTCACATCCTTTCAATGCAGTTACCAGATCTTTACTATTTGGAGGACCTCTCGGTTTCCCTCGCCGTGACCTTCCACCATTTAGAACAGTGCTGTTATCAGGTAGTGTTGTAACTGTGCAATATCTTGGATACCCTTTCGAACTGATGAAATTCCGTGCCCTTTTTGACTGATCAAGTAACTTCTGTGGTGGCATACCATTCAATTCAATAATACACGCCAATTGATCCCCTTCATCTTCTCCAGGAAACAAGGGATATCCAGTTAGCAACTCTGCTAAGATGCAGCCTAAACTCCACATATCTATTGGCATTCCATATTTAGCACCAAGTATTACTTCAGGTGCTCTGTAAAATCTAGATTGAATATATGTATATATACGTTGGTGCTCATAACAACTTGATCCAAAGTCTATAACTTTAATTCCACTGCGACCTTGTTGTTTCAAAAGAATGTTCTCGGGTTTAAGATCACAATGAATGATTCTATTTTTGTACAATGCATCTAAACACTGCAAAATTGAATGAGCAAACTTTCTAACCAGTTGTAAACTGAATCCTTGGAATTTGTTTTTCTTGATAAGTTCATACAGATTCATACTAAGTAACTCGAATGTTATACAAATATGATTACGGAATGAAAAATGTTCCAGCATGTGAACTATATTCATTGTATTGTCTTTATCTTGTTTCTTTAGATGCTCCAATATTCTGATCTCTTCCTGAGCTTGTCGATGAAACCGTTTTTCATTTCGTACCATTTTTAATGCCACATGCTGGGCTACTTTATGATCGTAAGCTTTAACAACTTGACCAAAGCTTCCTTTACCTATAACTTTCAAAACTTCATATCGGTATGCTATATGGTCGTGTGGTACATGAATATAGGAACCTTGGTCATCATCATAGCCATTGTTATTTGCACCACCAACAACACCTTGTCTTTTCTTTGCATTTTGTCCCACAAAAAAGACAGATGGAAAATTAAAAATTTCATGATGTTCAAAAGAAGTAAGTTTATGCATAAACTGTTTCATGGCTGATTCAGGGCTCCATGCCGTGTTACGTCTGGCTGCAGAGCCACCCTTACTTCCAACGCTCCCCGCACTTGAACTGGGACGTGCCACAACATTTGATTCTTTCGATGAATCTCCTGTATGTTGAGCATGATGTTTACTATGTGAGTGATGCTTGTGGTCCTCGTAAAGTTGCTGCACCTTCACCCCAGTGCCGATGTGGGCACTATGGGCTCCACCCCCTACAGTTTGACTTGTAAGGGGTGGAAGATGTTGGGATGCTTCTATGGTAGTCTGGTGAGAATACATATCACCGGTTGTCAACATGGATCGAGTTCTTTGAACCTGAAGTGGCTGGATTGGCAGGGGTTTGACTCGTGTCGACATTTTTCCCCCTGCTGATTGTTTATTATGACCCTGAGATTTTGCTTGGAGACCAATTTTGTCTTCATTTGTTTGTCAATCAATGATCTCACCTTTTATATGATGTTTACATTGTCTATATAATCTTAGTATACTGTCCAGATTTAAAATATATCCCAATAACACATCTGTTGCTATTTTTTGAAGACAGAATGGAGGATCGGTTGCCAAGCACGACCCAGTTGTGCAGTGTCTGTGACGTCATGGAAACTGTGGTCACATGTACACAAAATATTAAATCGATATACTTTACGAATCGCCTTTCAACAAACGAACATATTCCCAATATAGATCTATGTAAAAAAAACATAGAATATAAATGGGTAGTTATTTTTTTGGCAGAATAACAAACGACAGTCTTTTCTTTTATTGATTTTTATTTTACTTCGACACCAAACTCTGTAATCAAACAGAAACAATTATAATATAACTAAAAAATAAATAAATAAATAAATAAATAAATACAATAGTAAAATTGTGTGTAGACAACAGCAGCTTTTCGGCATAATCATAATTGACAATAAAGAAAATTTCTTTCCTTTGCAGTTTAATTTATTTTGGCAAAATATGTAATCAATTATGTTCTGACTAACTTAACAAAATGGGAACAGAAATGGAAAATGACATTTAATGTCAGCAAATGTAATGTGATGCACCTAACAAGATCCAAAAACCCAATTAAAGAACCATAACACGACAAACAACTTGAAGTTGTTCAAGACACCAAGTACTTGGGAATTACCATCAAAGACTATCTAAACTGGAATCTACACATTAACAACATTGTGTCTAGTGCCAACCAAGTACAAGGGGTGCTCAGTCGTAACATCAAGAAAGCTCCACAGCAAACTAAGATCACTGCTATTAACAAACTAGTTCGACCAAGAGTGCAGCAATATGGGATCCCTATACACAGGAAAATATAGACAAAATAGAACGGGTGCAAAGAAGGGCAGCTCGATATGTCAGTCTACAATGACTATAGAAATGACTCCAGTGTCACAGGCATAATTGGAAACCTCTACAAGAGAGAAGACTTAACATCAGGCTTTGCTTGTCACAAGATTGTCAACAGACTTGTAGTAGTACCAACAGAGAACTACCTACACCATCTTCAGTCCGAGACATGATTATCACAAGTACTCATTCTTTCCCAGAACCGTGATATCCTGGAACCAACTACCGGAGGAAGCTTTCAAGACACAAATACATGCTTAGATGTCAGAATGTTTTTATCCTGCACCTTTTGTACAGTATGCACAGTTTTGGATTTTCATGTAAATATTTTGTAAATAGACATCACCAGCACCTACGCCACCTTCGCTAGCCAAGGGTTACGATGGTGAGGAGAGTAGCGGATGGTAAACCCTTGGCTAGCGAAGATGACACCTACGCATGACCAAAAGTATTGAGTACTCATTATTGAGTTTAACTACTATATCAAAGAAGAAGAAGATGTTCTTAGGTTTTTCTGTAAATCGTGACTCCCGGTCCGCTGAATTACTGAAATGACTTGCAGACCGGGGCCTATCCCAGTTCGTTGAACAGGTTTCAGTTTTCATGTGCAATATCATAACATTAGTTAATTTACGAAAAGACAATTGAAGCAGAAAAAAAATAGATATGAAAACGAAATAAAACATTATAATTTGACGAACAAAGATTTTTGACTGACCAGTGCTGGATCAATGTTGCATTTTATTTTAGGGGGTTGTAATACCAGTTAAGAGCTCCCTATATGATAACTTTCGAGGGATGTCTTCTAGCTGTTTCCATTTGAGAACACAAACATGCCATCTATTTTCACTAGAATAGAGCAAAAAATGTCGGTAAATGTTCACTTTATACTCGAACGATAGGTTAATGGTTTATCTTTTCTATAGTGATTTTAACCAATATAAAACTAGACACTAATCATGATGAAGTCACGTCAATATTTGTTATCTTCAACTTGCAAAGTATCACAAGGGTCAATGACAACTGCTGAGTCACTGTCAACACAAACTTGTTTTTGCATCCAGTGTTCTCTGTGACGACGGTAGGGAAAAGCGGTAAGAAATCAGCCGTGTGGACCGATCTAGTGCTGTGCTGTGTAATATAAGCAGTTTCAATTTTCATATTTAAGACACTATTATTAGCCCGTCGAGATAATTGGCGTCTGATCTGAACACAACGAGTGTTACTTTCTGTTTCAGCACAATTCGCAGAAAGCCATATCAAAGCTTCTATTTACATGCCCCCATGGTTAAAGAGAATTATATTTAGCAAAGCAACCAATTAATGTACATATATGAACAACAAGTGGAATCTTTTCTGATGAACACAATTAGATCGATCACATAGATGATGTACTAATCAATTGACAGTGTCTTCAGAGAATATTTTTGCCATATTTCATTCGCATACTAGAAGTGAGATCGGAGCATGGGCTAATTTCATAACCACACAGCGATGTATCATGCAACGTGTAGGGTCGAGTGGAAAAGTGTTTTTTTTTTCTTCAAAATATTGAAATTAGAAATTTTACTGACCAATCGATTGAGGAAATTAGTAACAGTGGTTTTTAAAATTTGTATTAATCGACTGGCATAAAAGATATACTATGTTATGCTTATTTAAAGTAAACTGACCATACATGTATATTATAGCAACCCGTTCTGCTATTTATTCCATAATAAAAACACCTGATACCGCATACATTTGTATATCAAATGTCTTAGTGCTTATTAGAATTTGTAATCAAACTTGTAGGCCACCATCTTATATATTTGACAACTTCGTGGATGTCTTATAAGTTTTATCTTGCAATGTCAAACAAGTCATAACTAATTAAATTAATGGATAAAACGAAGACAACATCCAGACCATGCAACACGGTTTACCGAGGACACATTTAACCATTACGGAATATCTGTGTCACACATGACCACGGGTATGTTTCGTTTATCGTAATCATAATCCGGTCCTTCATTCATGACTTATCACCGGGTTCATAACAAATACCAAATACCAATATTTTATTCCAATTAAGGTCCCTCAAGGGGCAATGACAAATATACATTCATAATTGTATATGCAATTACAACAATACAGAATGGAGAGATATGTTCATACACAAGACAATTCTAACTATTTAAATGATAACATGTTATAACAAGTGGGCTGTGTTTGGCAGCGGGACCCGAGTAGAGGCAAGGATAATGTATAGTAACAGAGTACATCATATGGTTGAAGAATGGACTACATGTATGCGATCACTTAGCTGTTGAAGAATGGACTACATGTATGCGATCACTTAGCTGGAGGAGACACCAGGGGACAGTGCTTAAGAATTGTATGTTGATTCTCCCTGTGTCTGATCCAGCAAAGTAAGCGGCTCAAGTAGTAAAACTTCATGTGTTTGATGAAAGGACTGTAACACGACAGGTGTCACATGTGGAACAGGAACTGCTGAGGTAAGGTACCCGGATACTTTATACAGCCAATTGGTGTACAACAAATTTATACACATACCCATTATTATATGTAGTCAATGAACTACTCATAGCAGGATACAACTGATAAGATATCTTAGTAGCGTTATGAGATATCTTATACGCTCTGTAAGATATCTTGTAATCGTTACAAAATACAATGCATCTTATAAAGTTTATAAAATATCTTATAAGGCTAAAAGATATTTAATAAAGCATATAAGTTGTCTTATAAGGTTTAAAATAATATATTAATCTTTAAAAAATAGACCTTAGACCATGCCTTAGACTGACAAGATATCTTCTAAGTCTTATAAGATATACTATAAGTCATATCGTGATTGAATGATATATACGTAGACATTCTTGTTATAATGTACAGCCCTCGGGATATGTAGGCGAGACAATAGAATGAGTTTTTGCTATAAGGTACAACTCTCGGGATTTGTAGACGAGACATTATATCGGATGGTACAGCTCTCGGGATATGTGGACGAGACGTTAGAACGGATTGTTGATGTCAGGTGCATCTCTCGGGATATGTAGGCGAGACATTAGAACGAATTGTAGTTAGAAGGTACAGCTCTCTAGATATGTAGGCGAGGCATTAAAATGGATTATTATTTTAAGGTACAGCTCTCTAGATATGTAAGCGAGACATTAGGACGAATTGTTATAAGGTACAGCTCTCGGGATATGTAGGCGAGACATCAGAACAGACTGTTGTTATAATGTACAGCTCTCGCACCCGGGGATTGTAGGCGAGACATCAGAACGGACTGTTATTATAAGGTACAGATCTTGGGATATGTAGGCGAGACATCAGAACGGACTGTCAATATAAGATCAGCCTCAATGCTCAATCCTTCATATCTTTATTTGTTAACCACATGAAGATCCAATGGAATTGAAGCGGTACAAAAATACATAATAAAACGACAACATCTGTATGTGCATTAGACATAAAGGAAATACACTTGTATATCTAAAATTAGTTACTTGTTTCCAGTCCTCACCTGCAATGACCGTTTAATAAAAGAAACAACTTTTTGAAAAACCGTAAGGTGTTATTAAAATAACATACATCTACGTACAAAGAGAGATAACTAACTCGAGAATTCCAAAATAATATAATTCTCGCATCCATCAGCTACGTCCTGTTGTTTCTTTTTCAAACTTTACATTATATACAAATTAAGGAACTGGGTATTATCAGTTAGGCATTTAAAAAAAATATATATAGATCAAATAAAGCATAAAATGTATGTTTTGAACATTTAATGAAATGTCCTTGATTGCACAAGACACATATTTGCAAGTGGACCATCAAGTTTTGTTTAAATTAGGAAATGGTTTCAGAGAAGATGTTTAAATGCATTTCTCTGAAAATAAAGCCTATATTTGGAGGAAAAGTAGTAAATTTCTGAAAAACACGGAATATGTGTTAAACATCTCATTATCATTTGCCTACAGTTCAAGTTTCCAGATTTGTTAATGTATTATTGTGAAAATCTTAAACTTGGTGCCTGTGACTCTTGAGTTTGACTAGAGCATTACATTTGCCTGTGATCTTCAACTTCTAGCATTAACAAATTTCTGCTGTGAAAATAAAACATACCATATACATATTCACACTTTTTTTCTTTTTTTTTTTTTTTTTTTTTTTTTATAGTAAATCAGGAATTTTAGCAGCTATAGTTAAAATCTCTATCCATTTAAAGAAATATATACATTTTGTATTTTTGCTCACAGCCACCATCTTGGATGGAATACGTTAGTGGCGGACATATTTTTGAAAAGGGATCAACCAAGGACCACATATGCAAGGTTTTGCTAAATTTGGCTCATCCCCTTGTCAAATTAAACATAATATGTATATTTTTGTCAAAATCAGCCAAATGTAAAATAGTTAGTAAAGGAGACACTTTAAATATGTCGTACTACTCATTTAAATATAAGCACTATTAAAATTTAAGCTCATTTGGTGGGAAAATGTTGCTTTATCAGCTTTGTCAGTATGTTTTAACTCCTATGTTCTGTTTAGAGTAATGGTGGTCATATTAGCTATATCATTAGACATAATTGTGAAAACAGACATCGTAAGGATGATTCAGGTTTGTTGAATTTCACAATCACAACAAATTGAACCCATCATATTGCTTTAAAAGAAAAAAAACACAAACATAAGGTGATGCAAATCTAGGTACTGATTCTGAAAAGCACAAATAGGTAGCAAAGTAAAATGAGTTTAGGGATCTCAACCTCCTCTCTTAACATAACAAGGTCAAATCAGTTAATGGGATCCAAACCTCCTCTCCTAACACAGAATGGTAAAATCAGGGGGGTTAGCGGTTATGGTGTTTAATGCTACTTTCGACAATATTTCAGTTATACTGTGGCGGTCAATTTTATTGGTGGAGGAAACCTGTGTACCCTGAGAAAACCACCGACCTGCCACAAGTCACTGATAAACTTTATTACATAATGTTGTATCAAGTGCACATTGCCCGAGTTTAGGGATCCTAACCTCCTCTCTTATCAAGGTATATCAGCTAAGAGAATCTCAACCTCATCTCTTACCACAGCAATGTAAAAAAAACCAGTCAAGGGGATTCCAACCTCCTCTTAACACAATAAGGTAAAATAAGATAAGGGGATACAAACCTCATCTCTTAACACATCTAGATAAACCCAGTTAAGGGAATCGCAACCCCCCCTCATAAAAGAGCAAGGTAAATCAGTTAAGGGATCCCAACCTCCTCTCTTTACACATCAAGGTAAAATAAGTTAAGGAGATCCCAACCTCTTCCAGGTCAAATCAGCTAAGGGAATCCCAATCACCTCTTAACACAAGGTAAAATCAGCTAAGGGGATCTCAACCTCCTCTCTTAACACATCAAGGTAAAATCAGTTAAGGGGATCTCAACCTCCTCTCTTTACACAGCAAGGTAAAATCAGTAAAGGGATCCCAACCTCCTCTCTTAATAAAGCCAGGTAAATCAGTTAAGGGGATCCCAACATCCCCTCTTAGTACAGCAGGGTAAAATCAGTTAAGGGGATCCCAACATAGCAAGGTAAATCAGTTAAGGGAATCCCAACATAGCAAGGTAAATCAGTTAAGGGGATCCCAACCTCTCTCAATACAGCAAAGTTTATCAGTTAAGGGGATCCCAACCTCTCTCAACACAGCAAAGTATATCAGTTAAGGGGATCCCGACACCCCTTAACACAGCATGGTAAAATCAGGTAAGGGAATTCAATCTCCTCTCAACACAACAAGGTAAATCAGTTAAGGGATCCCAACCTCTTCTCTTAATGCAGTTAGGTAAAATAAGTTAAGGACATCCCTCTTCCAGGTCAAATCAGTTAAGGGATCCCAACCTCCTCTTAACATAGAAAGGTACATCAGCTAAGGGGATCCTAACCTCCTTTCTTTACACAGCAAGGTACATCAGTTAAGGGGATCCCAACCTCCTCTTAACACAACAAGGTAAAATCAGTGAAGGGGATCTCAACTTCTTCTCTTAACACATCAAGGTAAAATCAGATAAGGGGATCTCAACCTCTTCTCTTTACACATCAAGGTACATCAGTTAAGGGGATCCCAACATCCTCTTTCAACACAGCAAGGTAAAATCAGTTAAGGGGATCCCAACCTCCTCTCTTAACACAGCCATTTAAATCAGTTAAGGGGATACAAACCTCCTTTCTTTACATAGCAAGGTAAATCAGTTAAGGGGATCCCAACTTCCTCTCTCAACACAGCAAGGTAAATCAGTTAAGGGAATCCCAACATCTCTCAACACAGCAATGTAAAATCAGTTAAAGGAATCCAAACCTCCTCTTAACACAAGGTAAAATCAGCTAAGGGGATCCGAACCTCCTCTCTTAACATATCAAGGTAAAATCAGTTAAGGGAATCTCAACCTCCTCTCTTTACACATCAAGGTCAAATCAATGAAGGGATCCCAACCTCCTCTCTTAACAAAGCCAGGTAAATCAGTTAAGGGATCCCAACATACTCTCTGTACACAGCCAGGTAAAATCAGTTAAGGGGATCCCAACATCCTCTCTCAACACAGCAAGGTACAATCAGCTAAGGGGATCCTAACACCTCTTAACACAGCAAGGTAAAACAGCTAAGGGGATCTCAACCTCCTCTCTCAACACACCCAGGTAAATCAGTTAAGGGATCCCAACCTCCTTTCTTTACACAGCAAAGTAAATCAGTTAAGTGGATCCCAACCTCCTCTCTCAACACAGCAAGGTAAATCAGTTAAGGGATCCCAACCTCCTCTCACAACACAGCAAGGTAAATCAGCTAAGGGATCCCAACCTCCTCTCTCAACACAGAAAAGTAAATCAGTTAAGGGGATCCCAACCTCCTCTCTCAACACAGCCAGGTAAATCAGTTAAGGGGATCCCAACATCCTCTCTCAACACAGTAAGGTAAATCAGTTAAGGGGATCCCAACATCCTCTCTCAACACAGCAAGGAAAATCAGATAAGGGGGTCCCAACATCTCTTAACACATCTAGGTAAACCCAGTTAAGGGGATCCCAACCTCCTCTATCAACACAGCAAGGTAGATCAGTTAAGGTATCCCAACCTCCTCTCTCAACACAGCAAGGTAAATCAGTTAAGGGAATCTCAACCTCCTCTCTTTACACATCAAGGTCAAATCACTGAAGGGATCCCAACCTCCTCTCTTAACAAAGCCAGGTAAATCAGTTAAGGGATCCCAACATCCTCTCTGTACACAGCAAGGTAAAATCAGTTAAGGGGATCCCAACATCCTCTCTCAACACAGCAAGGTACAGTCAGCTAAGGGGATCCTAACACCTCTTAACTCAGCAAGGTAAAACAGCTAAGGGGATCCCAACCTCCTCTCTCAACACACCCAGGTAAATCAGTTAAGGGATCCCAACCTCCTTTCTTTACACAGCAAAGTAAATCAGTTAAGTGGATCCCAACCTCCTCTCTCAACACAGCAAGGTAAATCAGTTAAGGGATCCCAACATCCTCTCGCAACACAGCAAGGTAAATCAGCTAAGGGATCCCAACCTCCTCTCTCAACACAGCAAAGTAAATCAGTTAAGGGGATCCCAACCTCCTCTCTCAACACAGCCAGGTAAATCAGTTAAGGGGATCCCAACATCCTCTCTCAACACAGCAAGAAAATCAGGTAAGGGGGTCCCAACATCTCTTAACACATCTAGGTAAACCCAGTTAAGGGGATCCCAACCTCCTCTCTCAACACAGCAAGGTAGATCAGTTAAGGTATCCCAACCTCCTCTCTCAACACAGCAAGGTAAATCAGTTAAGGGAATCCCAACATCTCTCAACACAGCAATGTAAAATCAATTAAAGGAATCCAAACCTCCTCTTAACACAAGGTAAAATCAGCTAAGGGGATCCCAACCTCCTCTCTTAACATATCAAGGTAAAATCAGTTAAGGGGATCTCAACCTCCTCTCTTTACACATCAAGGTCAAATCACTGAAGGGATCCCAACCTCCTCTCTTAACAAAGCCAGGTAAATCAGTTAAGGGATCCCAACATCCTCTCTGTACACAGCAAGGTAAAATCAGTTAAGGGGATCCCAACATCCTCTCTCAACACAGCAAGGTACAATCAGCTAAGGGGATCCTAACACCTCTTAACTCAGCAAGGTAAAACAGCTAAGGGGATCCCAACCTCCTCTCTCAACACACCCAGGTAAATCAGTTAAGGGATCCCAACCTCCTTTCTTTACACAGCAAAGTAAATCAGTTAAGTGGATCCCAACCTCTTCTCTCAACACAGCAAGGTAAATCAGTTAAGGGATCCCAACCTCCTCTCGCAACACAGCAAGGTAAATCAGTTAAGGGATCCCAACCTCCTCTCTCAACACAGCAAAGTAAATCAGTTAAGGGGATCCCAACCTCCTCTCTCAACACAGCCAGGTAAATCAGTTAAGGGGATCCCAACATCCTCTCTCAACACAGCAAGGTAAATCAGTTAAGGGGATCTCAACCTCCTCTCTTTACACATCAAGGTCAAATCAATGAAGGGATCCCAACCTCCTCTCTTAACAAAGCCAGGTAAATCAGTTAAGGGATCCCAACATCCTCTCTCAACGCAGCAAGGTACAATCAGCTAAGGGGGTCCTAACACCTCTTAACACAGCAAGGTAAAACAGCTAAGGGCATCCCAACCTCCTCTCTCAACACAGCCAGGTAAATCAGCTAAGGGGATCCCAACCTCCTCTCTCAACACACCCAGGTAAATCAGTTAAGGGATCCCAACCTCCTCTCTTTACACATCAAGGTAAATCAGCTAAGGGGATCCCAACCTCCCCCCTCACCACACCCAGGTAAATCAGTTAAGGGGATACAAACCTCCTCTCTTTACACATCAAGGTAAATCAGTTAAGGGATCCCAACCTCCTTTCTTTACACAGCAAAGTAAATCAGTTAAGTGGATCCGAACCTCCTCTCTCAACACAGCAAGGCAAATCAGTTAAGGGATCCCAACCTCCTCTCGCAACACAGCAAGGTAAATCAGTTAAGGGATCCCAACCTCCTCTCTCAACACAGCAAAGTAAATCAGTTAAGGGGATCCCAACCTCCTCTCTCAACACAGCAAGGTAAATCAGTTAAGGGGATCCCAACATCCTCTCTCAACACAGCAAGGAAAATCAGGTAAGGGGATCCCAACCTCCTCTCTTAACACATCAAGGTAAAATCAGCTAAGGGGATCCCAACCTCCTCTCTTAACACATCAAAGTAAAATCAGCTAAGGGGATCCCAACCTCCTCTCTTAACACATCAAGGTAAAATCAGCGAAGGAAATCCCAACCTCCTCTCTTAATGCATCAAGGTAAAATCAGCTAAGGGGATCCCAACCTCCTCTCTCAACACAGCCAGGTAAATCAGTTAAGGGGATCCCAACATCCTCTCTCAACACAGCAAGGTAAATCAGTTAAGGGGATCCCAACATCCTCTCTCAACACAGCAAGGAAAATCAGGCAAGGGGGTCCCAACATCTCTTAACACATCTAGGTAAACCCAGTTAAGGGGATCCCAACCTCCTCTCTCAACACAGCAAGGTAGATCAGTTAAGGTATCCCAACCTCCTCTCTCAACACAGCAAGGTAAATCAGTTAAGGGAATCCCAACATCTCTCAACACAGCAATGTAAAATCAGTTAAAGGAATCCAAACCTCTTAACACAAGGTAAAATCAGCTAAGGGGATCCCAACCTCCTCTCTTAACATATCAAGGTAAAATCAGTTAAGGGGATCTCAACCTCCTCTCTTTACACATCAAGGTCAAATCACTGAAGGGATTCCAACCTCCTCTCTTAACAAAGCCAGGTAAATCAGTTAAGGGATCCCAACATACTCTCTGTACACAGCAAGGTAAAATCAGTTAAGGGGATCCCACCATCCTCTCTCAACACAGCAAGGTACAATCAGCTAAGGGGATCCTAACACCTCTTAACATAGCAAGGTAAAACAGCTAAGGGGATCCCAACCTCCTCTCTCAACACACCCAGGTAAATCAGTTAAGGGATCCCAACCTCCTTTCTTTACACAGCAAAGTAAATCAGTTAAGTGGATCCCAACCTCCTCTCTCAACACAGCAAGGTAAATCAGTTAAGGGATCCCAACCTCCTCTCTCAACATAACATGGTAAAATCAGCTAAGGGGATCTCAATCTCCTTTCTCAACATAGCATGGTAAAATCAGCTAAGGGGATCCCAACCTCCTCTCTCAACATAGCATGGTAAAATCAGCTAAGGGGATCCCAATCTCCTCTCTCAACATAGCATGGTTAAATTTTAAATCAGTAAAGGAGATCCCAACATCTCTTAACATGGCATGGTAAAATCAGCTAAGGGGATCCCAACCTCCTCTCTTAACACATCAAGGTAGAGCAAAGCAAAACAAAATATAAAATCAAAGCACTCATATAGTGTTAAGGTGATTAATCTGTCTACAGACCAGTCAGAATTATGACATTTAATTTTTTTTAATTAAAATGAACCCATTGTCACCTACCGGTATATTAAATTGAAAATATTACAATGACATCAGTATGTTGAAAAATACTGGGCTAATCCACAATGACGACTGGAAAATCAAAGATGTTTCAACATTAGGATAACAATTGATTTACACATTTTTGTTCTTTATTTTTTCAACGAACTCACTTAGACTTGTTTCACAAATTACCACATAAATTATACACAATTTTATTAGTGTAACAATTATCAGTAGATAAATATAAGTAACATTTGTACTGATAATACTGGAATGTACTGAAGTTCAGCATGTTTTAAAAGTCAATATTGATAGAAATGTTTCCATTTCAATATGTTTTATTTCTAATCCTTTGTGATACAAAACATTCCACATTGTCACATGTGATACAACACTTAATATTTCAACTCTTATGTATACGATAGAAGGTTTATCTCATAGCATCCGTCAACCTGCAAAGAAAGACGACATATTTTTGAATGGTGAAAAACAAAATTGCAATAATTTGAACTCGTATAAAAGGAAATTTTAGGCATGAAAAATATATGTCACCTCTACATGTATATTGCCTCATTTGATAATTATAGATTATTATATGGCATTTTTCATATTACATGTCATATCAACCCGAGACCTCCATATGTTTTATTGATACATAAATTATCAAAATCGGACATGAAATATATAGGGAATATTGGAATCGTACGAACACTTTTGTCCACAGTCTGTATATGATAAATAGGTTATGATATGGCATTTTTCATATTACATTCCCTATATATTTATGTCATATCAACCAGAGACCTCCATAATATGGGTCGAGGGTTGATATGGCATGTAATATGAAAAATGCCATATCATAACCTATTTATCATATACAGACTGTGGACAAAAGTGTTCGTACGATTCCAATATTCCCTATATATTTCATGTCCGATTTTGATAATTTATGTATCAATAAAACATAATTTAATGTATATTTACTCTATAATTTCAAAATAATTTTCTATGATAAAAACATTTTGAGAATATACACAAGTTAAATACAACTGAATTCATTCATTTTTTTTCCGAAACAAAATGCAATGATAGTTTTTGCTGACAGATTATTTAAGTCAATGCGTATTTCTTCATATTTGTGAGAGCTGATCGTGATGCAATGTCATATTATATCTACGTTTTATATGTATTTAGAATCATAATCCTTATACAGTTACACTTTTAATACAATAACACAAGATGATTCAATCTTTGGTTCATAAAGGAGTGTCATCATTCGTTGCATATCAACGAGCATTTTCCAGGTTTTCTTCGTAATCCATTTTGACAGTAACAGACGACGTAAGTAAACAACGATACATTAATAACGAAAACTGATCGGACCGCAAAACGTGAATTTTGGAAGGAAAACATATTTTTTCCAAAATGAAACAAAATAATTGTGAAAAACTAAATAAAATGTACTCGATTTGATGCAAAATTTCCGGCCGCCATTTTGAAAAATCCATATCTCACCCCCCATTTAATACGGCACACATTATTACACCCCCCATGTAATACGGATCAGGTTATTACACCCCCTGAAGATATGACTTGTTGCATTTCGAATTTATGACATATGCAAAATTAAACATATCTTGAGAAAGTATATGATAAAAAAAAATATAACACTAGGTTTATAAGCCTTGCTAGTTTTTGTGTCTTCAAATTGTTGGTAATGACTCTCCTCCACCTCTTATATGTACCATACAGTGAGTGAGTGATTGTTGTTTAACACCAACTCAGCAATTTTTCAGCTATATCATGGCAAGATCAAGTGAATTTTCAATGAAATGATGATGAAGTCCACTTTATTCTAGACCAACACGCTTAGTTGAATTTTTATAGTGCTGAAACAACAGTCCGCGGATAGACATGTCGCCCCACTCGAACACATTAAAATGATTCCGAGGCAACCAGTCTTTGCTCTTTCTCCTTAATGCTGCGTGCTTAGCGGAGAAGCAACAAATACTATTTTTATAGTCATTGGTTTGACCCGATCAGGGCTTGAACTCACGATCTACCACACTCGAGTCAAGAAATGCTAACCATTATACCACTGATGCGGTTGGTTCCATACATATAACTTCATATGTGATATACAACCATATAAATGTTATACTAATAAATTTAACAGTAGGATGAATCACACACATGCCTTATCTTGTATTAGACATTTATGAATGTCAGGTAAGTTATGTATATGTCTGTAGTATACTAATAAGAAAGTATACTCAGTTTAAAATTTCAAAAGCTTTCAATTTAAAAGATGGTCAGGTGATTTATATACAAGCTTATGTGATAAAATTATTCAGTCGCTATCAATATATATAGTGCTAGCTCACTAAAGCAACAATCTGTGGGTAGACATGTCATTCCACTCTGACACATTATCCTACTTCTAAAGCCAACAATCTGTGGGTAGACATGTCATTCCACTCTGACACATTATCCTACTTCTAAAGCCAACAATCTGTGGGTAGACATGTCATTCCATTCTGACACATTATCCTACTTCTAAAGCCAACAATCTGTGGGTAGACATGTCATTCCACTCTGACACATTATCCTACTTCTAAAGCCAACAATCTGTGGGTAGACATGTCATTCCACTCTGACACATTATCCTACTTCTAAAGCCAACAAATCTTTGCTCTAACTCCTAAATGTTGTGTGTTTAGTGAGAAGCAGCAATACCAATTTCATAGTCTTTGGGTTTGATCTGAGAGGGGCTCGAACATACAATCTACTGCACCCTATGTGAGCATGCTTAACATTACACCACAGATGCAGTTAAATTATTATTGGTCTTTTCCTTTTGTTAATATGAAATATTAAACTTTTGACTATGTGTTATGTTTCCATGACAATCAAAGTTAAATGTATATGCATTACTTCATATCGTCCTAAAGCTTTCTCTGTTTGTCTTGCACCAACTTCCTCAGCCAATGCCCATAAATGCTGAAGGCATGATGATATTGATTCTAAATTGGGAACAGTCTAAAACAGAAAAGATTAAATTTAACTTTAAACAAACTATGGCATAAAGGTAATAATGTAAATATTTTAAAATGTAGAAATAACACAATTGTTTTGTTTAAGAAATATATTTTTTTGAGATATACTTCCTCCAGATATTTTATAAAGGGTGTTTTTTTTTACCTCCAGATATTTTATATAGGGGGGGGGTTTGATAATATCTAATTTAAATAATAAATCCTTTAAATGGTCATCACAATAACCTGTGTGTCATTGACTTCTGAACATAATCTAATATAGTGTTAAGGTTTCCAGATGTCTACCAAGGCATATGATTCCATTGGTCAGTCTTTGTTTGCTTCCCCAATGAGATCTGATAGTTATGAAATAACATGGAGATAAATACCAATTATACATGTATAATGAAATAACACAAGTCAAATTTAATTTTCCAGCAATCTTTTTGCAGTGTAATAATTGAATATTTATTTTTACCTGGTCAATTAAGAGAGAAATTAAAACTATTTTTCATGTATAACAATACTTTTCAACCCTCAAAATAAAAATATATCTATTATATTTTTGTATTGACTGGTGACAGAAATTCTATACATCTCATCTGCTTAGAAAATGTACTTACAACTCTTGTTTTTCTATAATTAAAATGATACATAATTTCTCTTTTGAAAATTCTCTTATACATACTTTTGAAATTCTCCATTTGTCATTTTTTATTTATGCTAGTATGAACTTAGTCCAATTTTAATTCATAAATATCAATATTGCTTTTCTGATTTATATAAATGGTCACCATAGCAATATATATATTTCAATTCAAATTCAGTAATTTTTAGCTACATTGTACTTTAAAGAGTAAAATGTTTAATCATATTTGAAAGGTTTAAATACAAATGTAGCTACTTAAATTACAAAACAGATATTTATGACATCATATTTCAGTGAATATCAATATGTGATATTATTATTCACTTACATTGCAAGTCTATTTTTTAAACATTTAAAACTCAGGTGGTTTATGGGTGCTTAATGTCATTTTAAACAATATTTCAGTTATATCATGGCTGTCGGGAAACCAAGATACCTGGAGATAACCAATTACCTGCCACACTTCATCGAAAAAGAATTAAACTGACACCTTAAATGGTAATAAACAATGATTGTATTTTTTATGTGAATCCAACTACCATACAATCATTACCATGACAACCTATGCAGAATTATGTATCTTGAAATACATTTACTTTTATGTAAATGCATGTCCTGTACAAATCTTATTGGTGTTCAATTGTCGTTTCACATTCTTTGATTACAGATACACAAAAGGACAAGGTTTTACAAAAAATGTAATCTGGGTTAGGGGTTAGGGATATGGTTATGGTGTTTAGCATCACTAATATTTCAGCTATATCCCAGTGGTCAGTATTATTGGTGGAGGAAACCGGAGAACCCAGAGAAAACCACTGACCTGTCGCAAGACACTGACAAACTTTATCACATAATGTTGTATTGAGTACACCTCACCTGAGTGGGATTCAAACTCACAACTTAAGTGGAGATAGGCACTGATTGCACAGGTAGTTGGAAATCCAACTACCATACGATCATGGCCATGATAGCCCTAAATGTAAATTGGTTGATGCAGGTAATTCAGTGATATATTTTATACCACACTGGGTTTTACTGTTCTGATCAATATTAATGATACACTATTATTTTAGAGTCATGAATAAATCATGGATTTTTTTTTTAAGTAAGAACGAACTTTTATCAATTTTGTTGAACTTTTATCAATTTTTTACATAATTCATTAAATTGTGTCTAAATAGTAGATTTTGGTATTAACTATAGATACCTGTGTAGGTAAAATGTTACTGTTAATCAATATAATATGTATATATAATAGTATATATATGTGAACTGTCTCCAGTACCAAAGTATAATGCTACATGTGTTAAATCCTTGTGCAAAAAAAAACTGCCCAAACACACAAAATTTAAAGTTAATGTGATAATATAAATACAGTTAAACCTATATTAAGAGGTCACCTGTGGGACAAAGAAAAGGTGATCTTTTAAAACAGGTGACCTCTTAAAAGAGGTTCAATTCATATGAAATTTTCTATGACAGGACAAGAAAAAGGTGACCTTTTAATACAGGTTATTGTTTAATAGAGGTGACCGCATGGGCAGGTTTGACTGTATGTGCTAAAAACTTATATTTAAGCTGTAAAAATCTATGCTTCAATAATTTTAATGATATTATTTTGTACAAAAATACCAAGTACATGTAAACAAAATTATCAAGTACATGTACACAAATACCAAGTACATGTATACAAAATACCAAGAACATGCATACAAAAATACCAAGTACATGTATACAAAAATACGAAGAACATGTATACAAAAACACCATGTACATGTATACAAAAATACCAAGTACATGTATACCAAGTATATGTATACAAAATACCAAGTATATGTATACAAAATACCAAGTACATGTATACAAAAATACCAAGAACATGTATACAAAATACCAAGTACATGTATACCAAGTATATGTATACAAAATACCAAGTACATGTATACAAAATACCAAGTACATGTATACAAAATACCAAGTACATGTATGGAAAATACCAAGTCCCGGTACATGTACACAAAATATCAAGTACAATGTACATGTATACAAAGTTACCAGTACATGTATACAAAAATACCAGGTACATGTATACAAAAATACCATATACAAAGTCAATGTACATGTCTACAAAAAATACCATTGGTTTTTAATACAGACTCAGAAAACATTTATTTCAGAATACATGTGCTCCTTAGAAATGAACATATTCTTTCCATTTTATTTTAAAGTTTTCTGAAAGATGTTAATTGTGATATCGCACAGTTTTTCAAAATCTCCAAAATCATATGTTTGTATTCACTTTTTTTTAGATTCAACATGCATGTAGTATTAAGTTTCAAGAATGCTTCAAGTTTATAAAGAGCACGACTGAGAGGTATATTTAAAACGTCCTAAATAATGACCTCCATTGAAGTTTTCTGCGTTCGGATATTAACCCAAGATGCTTTTTTCTAATAATACAAATGTGAGTTAGATATTTACTGGTGGTTAGCGCTGGTTGGCGGCTCCCACGGATGACATTTTTGTGTTTGAACTAGACTATTCTGTTGATATATACTTTTCAATCAACCATGAACTTATTAAACAATAGGCTATATCTAGCTACCAATACGCTTAGACGATACAGTGCGTCAATAGTTAAACCCACTCGTCGCACGAGACGTGGTACAATGGCTGGAAGAAACGTTTTTCGACCGATACGTTCTATTGTAACATCGTATAGATTTCCAGTATCAAATCAAATCACTAGTGTTAACAAGACAAATCTTGTGCAAATTGTTACCAGCAAAAATATTCCAGCGGTTGTAAATTCAATTAATTCCTTAGTTCGACCACGTGCGTCTGTCAAAAACCAGAACAGTTGTAATACATTCAATCTATTAAAAGTTCCAAAATCGTTTGATGACTGCTCTAACACCGCATTGTCACTTGTTTCGCTAAATGCTAGATCAGTCAAAAACAAAGCGACGTCTGTCTGTGACTTTCTCACATCCAACAACGTTGACATTCTCGCATTGACCGAGACATGGCTCGGAAGTGCAATCGATAAAAGCGTTATTGCTGAAATTACTCCAGACAGTTACGATCTTAAGCATATTTCAAGGAACGATCGGAAAGGGGGCGGTGTAGCCGTCATTTTCAACAAAAACTTGGATGTAAAAGCAGTTGCCAGCAAGAACTCATTCTCACATTTTGAACTTTTTGAATGCAATGTATCTGCAACGAATCATCGTTTTCGGCTTTGTGTGATTTACCGCCCTCCACCGTCACGCATAAATAAGCTTAAAACATCAACCTTCTTTGAAGAATGGTCCGAATTTCTTGATCATCTTGTTATTATTCCAGAAGAGATCGTAATAACGGGCGACTTAAATTTTCATCTAGATGACAAGAACGATAGTGACGCTTGTAAATTTCTTGAAACCCTGGAGGATCATGGACTCAAGCAACACGTCAACGGTCCAACTCACATTCATGGTCATACACTCGATGTAATCATCACAAGAGATATCAGTCCGATTCTGATGGATGTGCCTGTCGTACAGGATCCGCATTTATGCGATAGGAAAGGCAATCCCGTAGGTGATCACATGGCACTCATCTCCAAGCTTAGAATCTCTAGACCGCCGAAATGTCGTAAAAAGGTGAATTACCATAAATATCGTGAGATCAATCTAAACGATATCGGAAAAGACATTTCTGACTCTGTCACTCCAATTCTAAAGGAAACAGAACCTGTCGGAAATTTAGTTAACCTGTACGATACGAATTTGAAATTGGTTGTAGACAGACATGCCCCGATAGTTTCAAAGGAAATAACTCTTCGACCGAATACGGAATGGCACACAGAGGAGCTTCGCATCGCCAAAAGGGATCGTCGAAAAGCGGAACGTCGTATGCGGAAAACCAACTTGTCCGTTCGTCAGCAGATGTATCGTGATGCTTGTGTAAATGCAAACAAACTCCTTCTAAGATGCAAGAAAGAATATTTTTCAACCAAAATTGAAGAAGCCGAACTCGATCAGAAACAACTCTTTCGACTTAGTAAAAGCATAATGGGAGATAAACATGAAATCATTCTTCCAACGCATAATGATGAAAAAGACCTAGCCAATAAATTTTGTGAGTTCTTTCTAAACAAAATTGAAACAATTCGTAGGAATCTATGTGCTTCTAACAATAGCTCAAACACTATGTTCGACATTTTAGGTGCAGACAAAAGATTCACAGGTGAACATCTATCATCATTCACACTAACATCCATATCAGAGGTGTCAAAGATCATACAGTCTGCTCCATCAAAACACTGAACTAGACCCAATACCTACACATCTATTGAAATCGTGTTTAAATGAACTTCTACCCGCAATGACGAACATTGTCAATCGTTCGCTATCGGAATCTCATGTGCCATCCACATTTAAGGAAGCTATAGTGCAGCCACTGTTAAAGAAGCCAAGTCTAGATCGAGAAGTATTGAAAAATTACCGCCCAGTATCAAACCTTCCATTTTTATCAAAGATTTTGGAGAAAGTTGTTGCTACTCGGCTTGAACAGCACATAGACTCCAACAGTCTGCACGACAATCTGCAGTCTGCATATCGAGCCCGACATTCCACAGAAACCGCTCTTCTGCGTGTACATCACGATATTGTTTCTGCATTGGATAAAAACTGCTGTGTTGTTCTTCTAATGCTCGATCTTTCGGCTGCATTCGACGTTATCGACCACACCATATTGTTAGAACGTCTCAACTACTCATTCGGTATCTCAGATAGTGCGTTATCGTGGATTGAGTCATACTTGAAAGATAGAACTCAGCGAGTCGCCATCGGCACCGTTCAATCAGACGATCTAAA
>MJUT01012373.1:1014865-1037255 GCA_002080005.1 Gigantidas platifrons | reverse complement strand
GTCATTTTTATATTATTAAAATAGTTTTATAATATATTATATTAATATGAAGTTTATCATATTTATTGTCAGATTAATATTTATGAGGTATAATTTGTGTGTGTCGAAACTACAAATGGCTTACATGAAGGGACCCCATTGGAAACAAGCTTTAGAGCTTTATGGGTTATCCCTGATAAAATGTCAACTATATATTGTGCAACACTCAGAAATGCATATACATTTTATTTGTCTTAATATAAATCTATATGTATTGTGTATTTATGTATGTTTTATAGAAGTGTTGATATTTTATTGAATAAATATTATTATTATTATTAAATATTCAAAACAATCACCAACTCCGAAACGAACATGACTGCGACTTTTTGATGAAAACCAAAAGACCAAAGACAATGATAACATTCCACATGTGGTTGTATGCAGGGCCGCCAAGAGAATTTCTGGGCCCTAGGGCACCCCCCCCTTTCCTCCTCCAATTCTCCAAATAATGTAACTCAAAATAAGTCCATCGCGTTTTGTCATAAGCAAGGAATCAATATAATAAAAAAAGAATTGATGAATCGTGATTTAGAAAACAGCTGTCTACTTGTTTATTTGTCAACGTCCTGGGGCGTAGCTCCGGCTGATCCCCACTCTCGGTGGGCCTGGTTGTATATAGTGAGAACACTGACGACTACAACGAACAGTCACACACCGAAGATTTAAACAAAACAAAACAAGATCTAGACGAAATAATGCAACTGTATATAACCTGATGGAAAATGATGAAGTCAAGATTCCAGACAATGATACACCACCAGCAACGAATGCTAAGATTTCTCCACAAATGGTGGCATCAATACAAGTAAGGTGTGTATTGTATGTGTATTATAAACACAAAACAACCGAAAACATCAAAAACTTTGAAGGGGTAACGATAAAAAAAAGATGTTGTCATTGATTATTGATTGTCATTGTCCAATTTTCTTTTAGCCATGACTTTGTGTCACTTTTTGGTTTAAGGTTATTTTCTCGGTATTTTGTCATATTGACGTATAGAAAATTAATATTCTTTTTAGTAAATAGCTAAATGGCAACATAAGATATTGATGCACTGACTATATCAATTACAATAAATATCAAACTCAGAACTCAATAAGTTTGAAGTGAATGAGTGATTGTTGTTTAACACCAAATGGGTTTTTCAGCTATTTTATGGTGAGAACAAGTTACACTCAATGAAGTGATGATGGTATCTGCTTTGTACTAGAGCAACACGATTAGTTGGATTTTTTTAGTGCTAGCTTACTGAAACAACATTCCGTGTGTAGACATGTCGCTCCACTCGGACGTAGACATGTCGCTCCACTCGGACGTAGACATGTCGCTCCACTCGGACACATTATCCTGATGTCAAGCCTACCAGTCTTTGCTCTTTGTTCTTAAAGTACGAACTTAGCGAAGATGCAGCAAATGCCAATTTTATAATCTTTGGTTTGACCCGACACGTACTTGAAACCACTATCTACAACATTTCAGACCAACACGCTAACCATTACACCACTGATACGGTATAAAACTGCGTCAACTAGACGGAAATGTGTTTTTCTTTGCAATACATTATGGCATAATCTCATTTGAAATGTGTACAACAACTATTTTGTTTATGTTGGTTTGAAATAGAAGAATGTGTGTTTTACTTTAGTTGGAATAGCTTGTTAGTTTATATTCTTCAACATTTTAAATGGCCATTATTTATCCGAGTTCTTTTTCGCAGGGATAGTTTCTTTGATACTGAAAACAGAAAAAGAACAAGCGGAAAACTGCGCCTGGGTACAGTTTCGGTAAAAAGAAATGCAATTCAGAAAGGAACTTTGGGTGTACGGTGGGAAAACGCTGAGTAAGTAAGTAAAAAAACTGCCTTCTCATAAAATGGGATTAGAGGATGAAATCTGATTAACTATATATATGACTGAGAACTTTCGGATAATTGAAAATAAATAAATTATTGAAAAAGAATCTTCTTTTTATTTCAATGAAAATAAAATTGGACAAAATAAAAGAAAGTAAAACAAATAATCAATACCATTGTAAAAGTAAAAACAAATCTCACGAAGGCTCTCTTGAGTGTAAAATTATAGAAAATAAAATGGCAAGAAACTAATTCAGGGGGTGAGTATAAGCCATAATTGGATGCCATTTTGTGCCGCTTGAAGGCACGTTTTCACCTATGGCATTAGTTATTGTGAGGATCACATTAAATGTGATAGTGCGTCAAAGGCTCCTAAATGCCCTTAACAACGGTGTCTCCATAGTTGCTGCAAATGACATTGGAGGAGTCCGTTCTTATTTGTTGTATTGTATTTGAAGAGCAGCATCCTTAAACCGTTGTTATCTAACATAGGTGTATGTGGCCGACACCCTTCGTTACACATGAATGTAGCCGACATCATATTACAATTTCATCCCCAGTAGACAAAATCGTTGCGAATTTTTCAGTCGTCTTATGTCAGTTGGATTTGTAATTAATTTTCGAACACTGTGTAATATGTTTCTCTCGTCTATATATGTGAAATAAGGAAAAACGGGCCATTTTTAGTGAAGCTGTCTCCGATATCCTACGTTATTTTCACCTGTTGCGAAAACATTGTCGAAGTGTTTGAGAGTTTGACAACAAGCTTTTGAATGATGGACACACCGTTGTTTAGCGGACATTTAGGGGCATTTGACGCACTATCATATTCAATGCTATCCATACAATAACTAATGCTACAAGTAAAAACTTACATTCTAGTGACAAAAATGGCGTCCAAATTTGGGGTCCGACATCCTACGTTATGACGTACATTCTCCCCCCTGATTTTAACGAAACAATTTCTTGGGGAAAGACAAGACAAAAATTAAATGAAAAAAAAATAGAGAAAGTATCATTTAAGCGAATAAAAAATAGTTCATTGTTTTCCGGGTTATATTAAAAAAAAATCGCTCTTCATCTAGCAATGACGAAATGATTGATTCATCGATTGTTGACTCGGCTAAGCGCCACATCAGTGATATTCCAGCTATACTGTGCCGAATGACGAAATGAAAATGACTATTACGTGGGGGATAACTTCCTATATACATGGTGATGTTCTGACAACCGGAGTCCTGTTTTTGATTATCTGTCTGGCATGGGGTATACTTTTTGTCACAACTGTCTGAAAAGGGGTATAGGTTTTTGCTTTGTTTATTCTTCACAAATTGGGCTTAAAGAGACTTTAGTTAGACAACAATCTGAGATGGGGGTCTAAAATTGGCATCAGAATCAGTCTGTAAAGTGCTCGGGGTTCAGCGGCCCCGGAAACCCCCCCCCCCCCATCATTTTGCAAGGTAGGCCGGGGACTGTTACATGAGAATGCTTAATAGTGCCGCTTCGAAATAATTGCAAAATTACCGTTGTTGTTTAACTTTATTATATGTATTTTTCAGTTTTTACCTGCGAATTTTGTTTTCGTTGTTTTCTTAAAGTTTATCCCTTGCTAACGATGAAATAAACAACATACACAAATGTATATTATTCATATTCAAATATGCAACAAATTATGGCTTCTATTATTAAAGACTGTCGAGATAAAAAGACACTTTAAACCACAGTGATCAATCTGGCAAAAAGTAAACAGTATACTGCACAACACGGTACACTCATCTTGCAAAATGACTACGTGTTAAATTTCTTTTTTAAGACTTAGGGACCGACCATTTAACTTGAAGGGGGAGGCAATGGCATTTTGTACTATAAAATTTTCCGATTCTGAAGCTTGGTAGAAAAAAAAAGTAATTACATATAGTTAAAAGTAATTAATTTTTATTAATTTGGCTGGGTATATGTTAGAAACAAATATAACTTGCCATTTCACGCTGTTTGGTTAGGTTTTCAGTCCATATAGACGAAAAATTCCAAGTATTGTGTCTGATTCTTTTTCACTTCTTGCCAAGATTAAGAGGGAGGGGTCGCGCGCACTCCTCACAGCCCCTTCCTATGTGCATGTCCCCTCCCTTCTTCAAGTTAAATGGTTAAAAACTGAAAAAATACATATAATAAATAATTGAATAATTAAACAACGGGAATTTTTGCAATTATTTCGAAGTGGCACTATTAAGCATTCTCAAGTAACAGTCCCTGTCCTACCTTACAAAATGGTGGAGTGTTCTTCCGGGGCCGCTGAACCCCGACCCCTTTACAGACTTATTCTGATGCCAATTTTAAACCCCATCTTAGACTGTTGTCTGACTAAAGCCTTAGCCCCAATTTTTGAAGAATAATCCAAGTAAAAACCTATACCCCTTTTCAGACAGTTGTGACAAAATGTATACCCCATGCCAGACAGATAATCAAAAATAGGACCCCGATTGTCAGAACATCACCATGTATATCTATATAGGACGTTATCCCCCACGTAATAGTCATTTTCATTTCGTCATTCGGCACAGTATAGCTGGAATAACACTGATGTGGCGCTTAGCCGAGCCAACAATCGATGAATCAATCATTTCGTCATTGCTAGATGAAGAACGATTTTTTTAATATAACCTGGAAAACAATTTATCTTTTTCTACGGTTAAATGATACTTTTTCTATTTTTTTCATTTAATTGTTTCGTTAAAATTTTGTTTATTTCATTTTATATTATTCCGTTTCGTTTCGTTTCGGTCAATTTCGTTTCGATTTATTTCGTTTCGTTTCATTTCGGTGAATTTCGTTTCGTTTCGTTTCGATTTCGTTTCGCATTTTACAGGTACCCGTCATAAAATATGTAATCTAATAACCCAAAAATAATGTACCATGATATTTTTGTGAAATCAATTTTGTGGGTCTAGATGAAATGCAAAATATATCAAACATTAAAAACATAATAATTAATATGTTTTTCAATAAATACCACAATAAACAATAAATGTAACATGGAACTGTGTATCCAACAATGTGTAACAGTAGTGTGTTGCATTATTTTTGGTCTTTGGAGATATTTATTGACCTTGACCTTAGCAGATGCTGCTTTGTCAAGACATTTTCAGCCTTTCTTTTACATGTATTTGATGAAAGTTACTTCGAGTATTTATCAATAATATTCAAATAGGTACAGGTATTATTTTTGTGAGTTTGATAGTAAGAAATTAGTGGATACTGAGATCCGTTATTATATTACCCACAATTCCTAATACCAGAAGGCGTGTCAGAAAGCAAGATGGCTGATTATGGAGAGCCGATCTCGGACCAGGAAAAGGTAACATAACAAAGTTTTTAATACATCTAGCATCAAAATGAGAAATGTACATATTTCGCTTAATAAATATGTTCGTTTGTTATTTTTCGTTCAATAGCAATGTTGTTCACTGACAATTGGTTATGAAACTGATATTATGGGTTTTTTCGGGATCACTTCCGCCTAGAAGAATTGAGGATAAAATATCATTGATGTTTTTGCTTTCAGAATTGCTTTGTTCAATGCAACAGTTTATTTTTTAATTGTCATAATGGTGACACATCACATCTGTACTGTGGTTATTGTCATATCAATTTGTTTTCTCCAAAAATAGCAAGCTGTAAAACAGTAAATGGAACTGTCTAACTGAACACTTTGCTTTCAGTAGTTTCAGTGAAGTAGGAAGTATAAATATAATCGTTGCATACAGTTTGCATTCATAGTTAGAAATTATTCAATTTAATTGGCAATATCCAGTTTATTGTATTGCAGAAACTCTTTATCAGGGGATAGCATATTTGGTGACTCATCATTGTTTACATCCCATATTTAGATTATGCCCAAATAAGGAAGTTCAGACTAAGAAAAATATTTCAACAAAACAGTATATTTTTTTCTCACCGTGAATTAAAATTAAATAAATATAAGATTCTTACATTATTTTACTGGGATATTTTATTTGATTATTAAAAGGTATAAGATTTTTTTTATTTCCTAATCATAGGGCCCAAAATGGGCATATTAATCGAATCCGGGTCCGTTCGCCCTATTACCTGTTTGCCCTGATACCTGTTCGCCCTGGGTCCGTTCGCCCTAATAATTATAATTATGTAGGGTATTAAAAATAATAGAAAAATAAGTGATATTTGATTGCTTATAGATAATAAATTGAGAAATTTAAAATATGCGGCATGCTAAAGTGTACAGTCAATGGACATAGGTATTCGTCACTCGAACTTACGCTATATATTTCATATAACCACATTGTTCAACAAAATTATTTTGAAGTCATTTCTTAACGGGTTTTGATAATTTTTGCAACAGAATAAGCAGAAATATTAAAGATTATTTGTTTATTTTAGCATGATTTTCCGTTAGATTTCCTTTATTTTCTTATGATTTAAAGACATTATTTTCTTTTGTCGTCAAATTTACTTAACTATATACTGTATTTTAACGAAAGTGACCAATACTTGTACATGTATATGTCCACGGACTGTATGTTTCGATAATGGGCAAGGTTAAACGTTTCAGTCCTTGGAATAAGTGAAGCAGGTAAAGATGAGTGAATCCAGAGTCTGTAGAAAATGTAGGATATCATCAAGTTATACTAATTGGTATGCTAGAAGTGCATGTGCAAAATTTAGATGTGGGGTTGCACCCCTTAGAGTAGAAACAGGTAGATACGAAAGAAAAGCAGTTCATGAAAGAACTTGTTTATATTGTAGTAACTGTGTAGAGGATGAGTTCCATGTTTTAATGCAGTGCCTGTTATATGCAGATCTTAGACAAAACATGTCAAATGATGTTTTACATTTTAATGCAAATTTTAGGTTTTTATCAGATGCAGATAAATTTGTATTTTTATTTAGTAACGAAAACGTTTTTAATATTGTAGCCAAAACCTGCTATAATATTTTAATTAGGAGAAATAGTTTTTGTATACCATTAGTTATTGTGTAAATATAATACTACATGTATATAGTTTTAAAATGTTATATTTTATAGAATATAAGTCTCCCATAAATCTTTTAAGATTGGTACATGCAATATGATTTGTGATGGTGAACAAATATTTTATTATGTAAATACTTGTTTGTAATTGTATGTGGTGAGACTATAATAAAAATTGAATCTTGAATCTTGCTAAAGAGATCAAAGATACAATGTACAATAATCCCCAATCAATAATTGCAATTATGAAATCAACAATCATTAATTTTATCGAATATATCTATCTATCTATAAATTTCAATTAAGCATTTCAAACAATATACCTAATAATTGCTTGAAAATAACTTTAAATATTATACTTTACGTTTTATTTTCCCTATTTGTCTTTGTTAGCGCAGCCGGTCCATATAACGTTATATGGACCGGCAGTGGACTGTCTCGTTTTCGAGTCTTTATTTCGGGAGATAATTGGGCTTGTTTTTGGACGCGAAGTATAATATAACAAATAGTTCACGGCACTTCGGGCCATATGGCAGTTTATGGACCGGTCTGTCACCCACAAAATACTATATGGACCTCAGCTTCGCTTCGATCCATATAATATTTTGTGGGTGACATCCCGGTCCATAAACTGCCATATGGCCCTCAGTGCCGTGAACTATTTGTTAAATAATTTCCATATTTTTTCATATCATTACTTCTATATTTTAACGTTTTAATAATCAGGGCGAACGGACCCACTTGTAGGGCGAATGGACCCAGGGCGAACGGACCCGATACCATATTAATCAACAACATGAAGATCATTCATACATCAACATTTACAATCATTCACGCTAATTGTAATCATTATTTGGAGACAACACAAAGAAAACAGAGAAATAATACGGAGGAAAGAGTCAGTCAGTCACAAAGAGGATACTATTTATGAATATATTTATTATATTAAAAAATCATTAAAAATAATTATAGTCTTCTTGACTTTACTCTAAATAATCTTCTTTTCTTGATAAATGTAGATAGTGTCTGAATAACATTTTGTACATTTAGATTTTTTTACAACAATATATATTAATTAACAAGGAACACATAAATTAACACCAAATACATATTTTTGACAGTACAAAGTCCACATTTTCTCTATTAACATTTGTATAAATATTATCCCAAAATAGTTATATTGTCATGACATTATCATTATTTGATTTTCCACTGCACAGACCTACACTGGTTACTGATATAGAAAATGTTGAAGATAATGACAGATGAAAAAACTACTTTATAGGTCACACAAGAATTTTTAGTGGATACATGTAGAAAAGATAATTAATATCTCAACATGGATTTTTTTTATAATGAAGTTCTTCATTTAAACAATTATAAGACAACTCTTACTGTTAACCAGATGAGCAATTGCAAGCTTGATGACATGGAGTCTCTAGTTTTATATTATCACATGGTTTGTTTTATTTTTTTGCAGCTTAACATAGCATCTGATTTTATTCTACATGCACCACCAGGAGAATTCAATGAAGTGTTCAATGGTAAGTGATAAATTTTTGTTGAAATATTAAAAGATAAAAGAATTGTCAATTGATAATCAATGGTTAACACTATAGAGAACCACTTGTCTGTCAAACCTCAAACTTCTAAAAACCCTCTCCCAGAGGGTGTGCCGGGGGTAGAATAGGCACCAGGTTTCTCCGTCCTAGAGGCACTAGTCCTCTAAAAGGGGTCAACCCTGTGGGAACCTCGGGGTATAGAAATGGGACCAAGAGCTTCTTCGGCTTGAAGGGGCGTCCGTCTGTTGTGCGGGATGTATAAATTGACAACCAACCCGTCCTTCGGATGAGACGTAAATAAAACCGAGGTCCCGTGTTGAGAGATTGCCACCCTCTTCGCACGTTAAAGAACCCAGTGTAACAGTTCATTATGAGCATTATGCTCATGATGAGTGGTCCATAGGAGACCTGTTGCACTGGCAAAATTCTCCGTCCCTACCCATCACATTTCCTTGTTTCGAGTCCTGTGGCATTTAAATTATTCTCGTCCTGAATATAGCTGAAAAATTGCTCGCTGGACGTTAAACATCAATCAATCAATCAATCAAACTTCTAAAAACCCATGTATTGTAAATTTATCCCATTTTACATACCTGTTAACCTCAGAGATTGTGTATGTGGGAGATCTCCCACATTCCAACTATTTAATGTGGGAGATTTTGCCTGACGAACTTTTTCACACTAAATTTTTTAGATTAAAGCAAACAAAATTTACTGTACAACTTTTATTGTTGTTGCTGAGCAACATTACTTCAAACCACTTTGGTAGGACAATACAGCTTGTTTTGCTGATCTTAGAACAGAGTCACTTGGTTCGTACTCATAACACAACAAGTTTTGATTTTGCTTTGCACATAATAAAGAACAAAGTGTGTCATTGTTCAACTCGGATCTCATATCTGTCTGGATTGTTTTTTAACATAGAAAAAATTCTCTCTGGGTCTGCATTTTTAAGATTGGTTGATTTCCTTGTTGAAGCAACTGCTTTTTTTGTGTGAATCTCCATCAGCATGTCTTTTAATATCATATACACCACCATGGCTGACACTAAAATTTGTAGAACAAAGTTTGCAAAATGCCATATCATTCCCTAAAGAAGTAGGCTGCACCCAATCGTATAATTTTGTCCAGTCCTCAAGAATTTGCAATAATGTTTCTTTTTCTTTGAAGAAGGGGTGCTAGGTCCTGAATTCCAACGTCTCCTTGATTGTGACATAGTTGAACTGTATTTTTTTTAAAGTTTTTTTCGTACTTAAGTAAGTAATTGAACGATACTCGCCTTCAAATTTTCTTTTTTCACAACTTTGATTCGTGTAGTTATCCACTCGATATTGTAAACAACTTACATTATTGGCGTTTCTAGTAAAAACCGAGAGAATTCCGAGTAACAATCGGCTGATTCACGCAAATGTTTTAATGACCCAGCTGATAAAAACAACAAAAATGGCGTCCAACTTTTCGATTTTAATCAAATTTATGGTCGCGGGAGATAATGTGGGAGAAGTATTTCAAAGCGGGAGTTTTTAGTCTCCCGTGCGGGAGGTCGAGCTCAAAAGCGGGAGTCTCCCGCGAAATGCGGGAGGGTTAACAGGTATGATTTTAGGCCTTTGCTTGAGACAGATACCAAATTGATATCTAGATTATTAATGTCCTCACAAAAAAAATAATAACACTAAGAAAAAAAAAGACATAAATTTAGACTATTTAGTTCAGCTCTGAAGACCACACACTTTCACAGACATCATTGACAAGGATGTGTGTTAATTTTGTTTTGGAAGTACATTGTTCTTTCTAATGTTCAGATTATAGCATTCATAGTAAAAAACAAAAAACCAAAAAGAGAAAAAAAGAAGGCTAATAGGAAAAGAAAAAAATAATTGAATAACATTACTTCTGTACAACATGTGATGGTAATATACAGAAATTAAAGATAAACAATCATTGAAAAAAAATTAGTCAGTGAAGCAATTTTTCTTGAGCTTGCTGGATCATTTAAATGATTGAATTGTTTTAGATGATTGCATTTTCTGGATATAATTGTGTGTAAGACTCTGCGATAAAAATCTAGAGAATCTTCTTAGAAACTGTATTTACTGATTTTTATAAGAAGTTTTATGTATAGTACTAATTATGATTTTTAAGCTCAATTTATTTTGATGGAATATATTTTTCGTCCATTAATCAACCAGTTTATAACAATAACAAGTGCAGTGATACAGGCTGAGGCGAGACTTTAATTGTACATTCACATGTACAATTGTAGTTTCACAATACAAAACAAAGGTTAATAAAATGCCTTACATGCTAGTTCTATTGTTATCGATAGGTATTCAAATTTTGGAAATACCTATTTGTCAAAAGAATTCGCACGTGTCTTAGGCCCAGGACAAATAGTGACGTCACTATGTGGTCTGGGCCTAACACACGTGTGGCTATTTTGACAAATTAATATTTCCAAAAAAGTTATACAATACATACCAATAAATAATATAACAAGTGCGTAAAAATGACATAGTGTAAAATTATGAAAATATATACCACAAAATGAGATCATGTTACCTTACACACACAAAAAACCCCAAAAATAATTTTAAAAAAGCTGTAAAATCTGTGGCTTCATTGGAACTTGAATGTTAATTCAAACTTTTTAAAATATAGTGTCAAACACCGTCTTCATCCAAAAATGATTTGCAAATATGAATAATTCATCTTTTCTTCAAATTTAAAACAAATTTAATTTACACAGGAATCGTACTTACTGAGGTTAAAATGCAGTCATCGTGCGGACTTGTTTTATTAAATTTCCAATACAAACCGGTAGATAGCAAAAATGAGAGAATGATGTTATGTTGGTATGACTGTTTTTTTTTATGTGGCCTGGGAGGGGGGGATTGCATTTTAAATGTTTATGTAACAACACTACCGTTATAGATTTAAAACAATATTTTATTCCAGAATACTATGTAAAATATCCACCTGTTAGTAAAATGTATGTTTTTTTTCTCAAATACTACAATATAAATGTACATGTATTTACGACTTTGGCCACTCTCACCCAACAAGTAGAACAAAATAACGCTGATGTAATATATATTTTTTATAGACAATATCACTAGAGTAAGTCAGTTACCGACTTCTATCTCGGGTTCAAGCTAGATAAACACCCTCGCCCGTGCTTTGAGCACCTCGACCGCTACACGGTCTCTGCGCACAATTTGCACAGGCTCAGGTGTTCATATAGCTTAAACACCTCGATCTCAGTCGGTAACTATTACTTCTAGTCCCTCCCCTTTAAGTACAAATGTAACTTTAAAACCCTTAAGGCTACAAGGAATTATAATAATGAACACAAATAATAATTATACTATTGAAATTTAGATAATAAAAATGTGTGATTTACAATAATTACTATACAATTTTCTTTTCAGATGTGAGAATATTGCTTAATGATGACAACTTGTTAAAAGAAGGTGCTTCGGGGTATGTTAACTTGTTGTGGAGTCTTTAATTTTCATGTTACTTTATAAGAAAAATGTTATAAAAATGTTTCTGAGGAAACAGCAGTACATTTTATTGATATTTAAACTAGTTTCTTCTTTGAGAGTACATTTTGTACAATCGAAAATGGTAAAATGTACTTGATGCAATGTTATGTGAAAAGTTTTGTCAATGACTTGCGGGTGGTCTGTGGTTTTCTCTGTGTAACCCATATTTCTCCACCAATAAAACTGACTTTCATGATATAACTGAAATATTGTTGAAAGCAGCATTAAGCACCATAACCTTTTTAAACCCTATAAATTTCAACAAGTCACAAATTAAATTGGATGCAATTCATATCATACCTCTTTAATATAATATACACTTAAATTAAAGTTTATAACAATTGAACCACTAGAAAATTAATTTGACATTTCCTATAACCAATTTAAAAAAAACTTTAAAAGTCTCAAGATACAAGAAACATGATTGTTGTACATGTATTAATAAGTCCAATTATGATTTTTTTTTCATTTGATTTTATTCAATCATTTTTATTTCTCATAAACCAAAAACAACAGTACAGAGAAGACATACATATACAATAACAAATACAAAATGGAAGTTGGACTGTACATGCTGTAAGGGCATCAAATGATTCCAAAAATTTGCCATCACTTGGGATCCATCATCATCCGTTCTCAGTAAACTTTCAAAAGATCTTCTCCTCTCACATAACTGGGCCAATTTGAACCAACTTGTTTTGAATGATGCTTGGGGCATTCCTATTAAAAATGTGTTGAATGATCTCGCCTTCAATCAACACGACTGTTCCTATAAATAGAAAATAGGGGATAAACACCCCTAAAGAGCCAATAAAGCCACAATTTTCTACCAATTGAGCTGAAATATAAATAGTAGTTAACATTTTGAGAAGTAGTATGACAGCAAAAATATACATTGTATTCATACATATACCAAGAGTATGCTTATCAAGATTTTTATTTTCTTCCAACTGGTTTTAGAACTTTTGGTGAAATAATGAATTGACAGTATGTAAACATTGATGTACATATTGTCCAGTTTCAAGTATTTTGAAATACACATGTAAATTTGATAGAAATATATTATTTGTCACTATTTTCAGGGCATTTGCTCAATATAACAAAGATCAGTTTACTCCATGTAAAATTGACGGCTGTACTGAAAGTGTAAGTATTCTATTAAAGACAAACATGTAGTATACATATACTTGGACATTGAACCATGGATAAATTTTATCACTTAATTTTGGAATTTTCTTCACATATATTTCTTTATATAATTTATTATTGTATTAATGTAAGTGAGACTATCAGATAACATGGTCTGGTGTGTTCCAGTTTTGTACAACATATTTTTTCATCAGTTTACACAAACTCTTTTCATAATTGTCTTTCAAATTGAATGACACGGTATAGCTGAAATACTGCTAAAATTATCGTTAAACACCAATCAATCAATATTTCAATTTTTGTTTAGATAGATAGTTATTTGAAATGAATGATTATAGGAAAGAATGTATACTTTGACCCTTGAGTTCGATAACCAGATGATTTTTATATTTGCAATGTATGGAAATTATATATTTTTATGAACCTGTATTATATACAAAAAAATATAAAAAATGCACCGTGCTTTTATATTGTATATAGAATTCTAACATTTCTTTCTTCAGGTTCTTGTGACAGAACATGGGGATTTAGGTGGAAGCCGATTTTTAGACCCTAGAAGTAAAAAGTCTTTCAGGTATACTTACATCATTACATTTCCACATAAGTCTACACACTTTGTCATATGTAGCTTCAAATTTGTACAAAAGAAGAACTAAGCAGTGATTGGGATTACCACGTGCCCTGTGCCATAGTCGCATTACCCTACGAAATGGCGCATTTCCACATAAAAACTCCGCATCATACGCACACATTCGTTTTCTGATGAAGTCAGACGTACATACAGCCGAACCGTTCTGTCAAGACTGCACGGACGTAGTCCCATTGAAAAATTTGTAATCCCAATCACTGTATCTAATTTATAATTTAGTTTTTATTTCAAAATATCTGTGAAAGTTCAACTGCAGGCAAATCACAACATCGATATCTGGTACCTTGTGTACATACAATTTTATACCTTTACATTCGGAATTCAGGCTTAAATAAATCGTAAACCAGTTTCAAAAACTGATATATCTGATAACTGCAAAGTACAACAATGAGCAACAACGGACTTATAACACTTTCCCGGTGGGAAGTACCGATCAGCATGTCACTTTCCCGTGTTTTTTTACTTTCCCCGGGAAACAGGAAATGGGAATTTTCATGCATTGCATAGTGTTTATCATGCATATCAGATGGATTTTTTTGTCCAGATCAAGGTGAAGCCAAGAATTAAAAAAAAAGTGTTAAGTTCAAGCTTGTATGTGCTTCATCATATTTATTCAAACAGAAGGGTGTGAGTTGTCAGATAGTTTATATATTTCCTCCACCCATGTATTAAAGTTTGTTAAACGTTTTTATTCTACATAATTTTTCACACTGGATTTTGGTGCATAGTTCTGTCATTATGGCCCATTCATATTAAAAATGTCCCATTGACAAGGAAGGAAAGGGGGCCATAGTCCCATTGAAAATTTTACAATCCCAATCACTGCCTAAGGGACTTGACTCGGGACTCTATGGTCCAAAGCCAAGGATAGCAGAGGCTTCATCAGGAAAATATAAACATTTTCTTAGAGCCAATAATGAAAATCCAATGTTATGTGATATAACACATCAATGTCTTATACACAGAAAGGACGTGTCGTATGAGTGTTTGGGATTCAAAGATTAATAAAGGCTAAAATATGTTCACATTTTATTTCATAAGAATTGACTCAGAGAATCCAGATGATGAAAGGCCATCTTAGATACCCAGGCCATGCATGTCTAAACCTTTAACTTAAGCTGCAATGGGGAAAAGTTTAAAATTCATCCACCTAAAAGTGTAATGTCAATGCTTTAAAATGACGAATTCCTTTTGACAGAGTCCTGGTACATAGGGAACACAAATAATGTGTTTTATATTATTAATAAGTCTTTTTTTATGAACTTCATCTACTTTTGTTTTCTTTAGATACGATCATTTAAGAAAAGAAGCTAGTGATTATCAACCTGCAGATACAGATAAACATGCTGAAAAGTGGAGGGCAGCTATAGAATCTGCATTTACAGAATACCGATCAAAACAATATAAAAATGGTGTAGTGACAGTTTATGGTAGCAGTGCAGGAGGAAATATTACAATCATAGCATGTTTAGAAAGTCATCAATATGAACCTAGAAACTTCTGGTAATTTACATTTTCTGTAAAATTAAGCATACTACAGTGTATGCATCAAGGGGCAGTCATGGTCATGATTGTAGGGTAGTTCAATTTTCAACTACCTTTGCAATCAGTGCCTATCACCACTAACATTGTGAGTTTGAATGCGGCTCATGGCAAGGTGTATTTGATACAACAGTATGTGATCAAGTTTTTCAGTGTATTGTGGCAGGTCTGTGGTTTTCTATGGGTACTCCGGTTTCCTCCACCAATAAAACTGACTGCCATTGTATAATTGAAAGTGGTGTTGAACACCATACCCCCCTAGTACCTGTCAGAAAATTCCCTGTAATTCATTATCATCAGTGAAAGACATAATCTTATTTACATAATTAAAAAAGTTCTCCTTAAAATATTTATACAGTGCCATTATGGTTTTCCGAGTTAGACAGTCGAATGTGAAGAGTGATATTGTTTAACCGTTTAACTCTGGGAAAAACATGGTATAAATGATTTGTAATATGAAGTCATCCAATATCTCTTATCTGCATGTATTATTTCATAGTTCTTAGTTCTTGCTTACATTCTGGTATATTAACCATAAAAAGATCAAAGGAAAAAAAATGCATTCATGTTACAAAACTTTTGAATGTATTTTGACAGGAATGGTCGTTGGCGTTCACAATGGTCGGTAACGTTTCCAGAATCTGGTGGTAAATGTGAACTAACAGGTGTCCTTAAGGTCCAGGTCTGTATACAAATTGTTTATTTAAATATTTTGTTTAAATAGAAACAAGTTTTATTGAAAATGGCTATGTTCCAATAGAGATTTGAACATCTTGTTCTGAAAAAATGGTTTCAACTTTCATTTGACATCAGATGTTGGAATTTTTTTAGAGAATTAAGAAGGATGCAAAAATACTTACCATATTTTTATGTGGACAAAATGGCAAATTTTTTTGGCCAAAAATGTGTGAAAATTAAAAAACTCCATTTGCATATGGTAAATAATGATATGCTACCTTTGGTTCAGTCAATTTGCTTACAAATGTAGTTCAATAGTTATAAACATATTTTTATGTTGAACAAAATATAAGTATATCTAAATAATATTTGAATATATACATTAAGATTAGATTCTATTTTTCATCAGGTTCATTATTATGAAGATGGCAATGTACAGTTAGTTAGTTCTAAGGAAGTTAAACAGTCTCTAAATGTAACGGTGAGTACAACTTCTACTTAAGGTGTTATGATCATAAAACTTTCAGTGAAAAATTCTTTACTCATACCCCAAAATCATCCAATCAGAATGCTGTATACTGTGGATTTATTTTTATTCGTGGGATACCAATTTTCGTAGATTTCGTGGGTTACAGCAATCCACGAATTTTAAGAATTCAACGAAGAATAATCGCAGCAGTCGAGTTTTAATTATTTTGGCATTCTCGAATGTCTTATTTCGTTGTGATCGGTGCAATACTGTACATTTCCAGGTGTGAGTATATAGTAACTTGCATTAAACAATAAATATTTTGAAGAAAATGTTGTTAAAAATAATAAAACTCTTGCATGTAGAATTTTTTGTATTGTAAAATGTGATTTTGAACACGTCTGTTTACTACCGGTTTTGTTTGTAGTTCTAGTATAGTGTTGATTTATGAAGTACATGGCATGTTGGTAATTAATCATTTGACAAAATGTGTTTATATTGTAATTATTATTGATTATAGGAGACAAACGGATTAATAATAAGGTACTTTGCCCATAGGTAATTTTGTGTGTGACAGGAGATTATAAATTAAAATTTCACACCTTTGACCAACAACATATTTATCTGTCATACGGACACACGTTTTGAACTTAAGCTGTATCAAATTTTATCCACTAAAAAGAAATCAGGGAAAATGACACGTTATTGCAATAAAATATTACTTAACAAATGTTTCGATAAATTGTCGTCTAAGCATGTTTGTTTCTGTATTCTGTACAAAAACGACATTTTATCAAAATAAGATTTTACTAAGCAATTTTTAAAGGGAGCTGGGAGGACACAAATTGCTTTTCAAATAATATTTCGATAACTTGTCGCCTAAGCATGTTTGTTTCTTTATTCTGGACAAAAATGACATTTTATCAAATAAAAATTTTACTAAACAATTTTTAAAGGGAGCTGGGAGGACACAAATTGCTTTTCAAATAATATTTCGATAAATTGTCCTTTAAGCATGATTGTATCTTTATTCTGGACAAAAACAACATTTTATCAAAATAAAATTTTACTAAACATCTTTGGTAATATTTTCGGACATAATCTTTAAAACAAAAATTAAGCATTTTGATTTCAGAAAACATTTATCAAAGTTGCAAGTGAAAAGAAACATAGAACTTTAAATTAAAAATATCTGGTGATTTTGGCATGGGTCTCATCATCGTAGTAGTTGTCTCCCCGTTTGTGTTTTCTAGTTGGAGTAGCAGAGATCATGGTGTCAACATCGTCGTTGGCTGCCTGGGTTACAAGTACATCACGTTGGTTACTGCAGTTCGATGGATCGGGCAAGCCTGGCGTGCCTGGATTTTAACCTTTATATTACCGGACTTTAAAACACTGTTGAAGCAAAAAAATTTTGGTTATTAAGGAAATATGCTCCCCTAAGTATTTATAGCAAAGACGCGAGTTGAGTAAATTTTACTATTGTATTATGGCTTGGGACAATTGGGTGCCAGCTTGAACTGCAAACATAGTAAGTGTGCTTTCACACTTTTGATCATTTTCTAATGACTGTAAAATGTGTCCTAATTGATTTCAATCATTTGTACATCAAAGGGATTAAAATAACCTATCAAATTCCGACAAGACAATTTTAAATAGTAAATCAAATGAACAAATAATTAGTAAATTGCGTCCACGCATAATCAAAGTTTGAAATGAACACTTTAATGAAGAATTATGAAGCTGGGATTTTGACGACTTACGCACACATTTTGAACGAATTTTAAGCTTTATTTTTATTATCTGTGGGACAGCGATCCACGAATTTACGTATGTTAAACTTTTTTTTTTTAGTTTTTGAAACAGCGATCCACGAATTTATATATCCCACGAACTGTATTTTTTCTTCTATCCACGAAAATTGATACCCACAAATTAAAATGAATCCACAGTATGCTCAATACAGTGTTTTGTTGGCTGTTTTTCAAGTATGAGTACAAAATTGTACTCAAATATTTTATGCCAAGAAGACTGTCAATTTCAATAATGCAGTTCAATAAGAATTTCCTCATAGTGTTTAATCATCACCTACTAGGCTACTACCCATATTTTCATTTGAGTCCAAATAAATACAGAAACCTGTCTTAAACATGAATCCTAAATAAACCAGAATCCTGTGTAATTTGGGCTTCATACAGTTCAACTATTCCTAACGATAACCTTGAATTACTGGACACCCACTGTAAACAGCCAGTTTAAAAACACTCCCAACCTTATTTACATGTTATTTTATCTCAAATAAGCGGTCACATCAGTAACATGGTGAGCGACCTCTCAAAGTTTATACCATCATATCAGTTTTCATTTTAAACCTTGAAAATTCATTGGTAATTAACTTTCGAGGTTTTCCCAATGCATGGTAGTATTAAATAAGCTATCAAATCATTGAAAGATGCATTAATTAACTGTAAATTATTACAAAACACTGTAGCATCACAATGCGACCACTATTTTTTACAAATAGTAACCTCTGGGTAACTTTAATACATGATTCATTACTAAACAAGGCTGACAATCCGGATAAACTGATCTTAAATAAATGATCATCTGTCTTACTCAGTCATTTTCTGTTTGTCCCAAGGATGACAGTTGAATACTAGCTTGACTGTATGTAGTCCTAGTATCTTTAATATTGTTAAATTGAACTGGTCTAATCTGAACACCTGACCATTCCAAACAAAACAAGTTATCAGTAACTTGTTCAGTGGTTTTCTCATGGTATTGCAATTTCCTATATCAGTAAATCTTACCACCCTGGGAAACTACTGATATTGGTTTAACTTTAAAACAGTCATGCTAGTCCTAGTCTATCTTCTACAGTACCCCTTTACCTAATGTTCATGCCCCTGTCAAAACAAGACAGTAATATTGGTATTTGTTTCTTCTCCGCTAAGCATGCAGCATTAAGGAGTAAGATCAAACACCTGTATGTTCAGAGTCAGGATCATGTGTCTGAGTGGAGCAACATATTTACCTGTGGACTGTTATTTCAGTGATCTAGTACTATGAAATTCTGGTCAAGTACAGAGTCGAGTTCATCATCTTCTCATGGCAAAAAATTGTGCACTTTGCATGAAACAACAATGTCTCTCTCACTTTTTAGTTTGAAATGTTAACTCTCAAAGCTTCTAAGGAAACCTCAAAAATGTTATTATTCACAGAAATTCAGATAGCAAGTGTGTATCCCCCCAAAAAAGTAATTGATATTGTTCAATATATTCATCCTCAAACCACAAGATACATTTTATAATGCTCACGTTAAACACGCTCAGCATTTTATCTTCAATAAATGAATAAATGTACTGTAATTATTAAAACTTTGTGTATAATTTCAGTCAGAACAACAAACCGCAAAAGAATTTGTAAATATAATATCAGAAGCTGAAAGAGATTATCAGGTAATTTTTACATCATGTAATATTATTAAGTTGTAAAATCTAATGAGTTGCATAGAACACTATGTCTTGTCACACATTATAAACACTTTCATAGAACACTATCATCCTGTCACCTATGTCATCTGGCTGAAATCTTAAAATTCTCTTCTAAAACAAGTCCTAATGATTGGTTAGTTCTCTTCTAAATCAAGTTCTAATGATTGGTTAGTCCTCTTCTAAATCAAGTTCTAATGATTGGTTAGTTCTCTTCTAAAGCAAATTCTAATGATTGGTTAGTCCTCTTAAAGCAAATTCTAATGATTGGTTAGTCCTCTTCTAAAGCAAGTTCTAATGATTGGTTAGTCCTCTTCTAAAGCAAATTATAATGATTGGTTAGTCCTCTTCTAAAGCAAGTCCTAATGATTGGTTAGTCCTCTTCTAAAGCAAATTATAATGATTGGTTAGTCCTCTTCTAAAGCAAATTCTAATGATTGGTTAGTCCTCTTCTAAATCAAGTCCTAATGATTGGTTAGTTCTCTTCTAAAGCAAATTCTAATGATTGGTTAGTCCTCTTAAAGCAAATTCTAATGATTGGTTAGTCCTCTTCTAAAACAAGTTCTAATGATTGGTTAGTCCTCTTCTAAAGCAATTCCTAATGATTGGTTAGTTCTCTCCTAAATCAAGTCCTAATGATTGGTTAGTCCTCTTCTAAAAACAAGTCCTAATGATTGGTTAGTTCTCTTCTAAAACAAGTTCTAATGATTTGTTAGTCCTCTTCTAAATCAAGTCCTAATGATTGGTTAGTTCTCTTCTAAATCAAGTCCTAATGATTGGTTAGTTCTCTTCTAAAACAAGTCCTAATGATTAGTTAGTCCTCTTCTAAAACAAGTCCCAATGATTGGTTAGTTCTCTTCTAAATCAAGTCCTAATGATTGGTTAGTTCTCTTCTAAAGCAATTCCTTATGATTGGTTAGTTCTCTTCTAAAGCAAGTCCTAATGATTGGTTAATTCTCTTTTAAAGCAAGTCCTAATGATTGGTTAGTTGGCACTAATGTTGTATGTGAGTTCCTTTATAGAAATTCATCATTTGCTAATAATCTAGAGAAAACATTGATGCCATGGGCAATTTTTTACTGCAGGACGGAATTTAAAAAATTGATAGATAGCAAAGTCATAATATAGAAAGATGGCACCAATATTTTTTTATCGAATTTGACACTGATTTTATATTTCAGGAATTTTTGTTATTCAATGAGATTTAATTGTAACACTGTTAGTCATCTTGAAATTATAATGTTTTTAACTAATTCCATTAGATATCGTACATATGATGGCCCCAATGGTCAATAATGCTTCAGGTTGGCTGAAACTTTAAAAAAAAATTCTCCTCTGAAACTACAAATCTAAATGATATGCTACAAGGTGAGGTTTTTTTTAATTTATTTAAGGATTGATCGCAATTTTTGTTCTGTTCATGAAGAAATAACCTCAATCAGTTTGTACACACCGTGTAACTCGCGTAGTGTCTTATGCAAGGGTGTGTACAACCTGATTGAGGTTATTTCGAATGAACCGGACAAATAATTTCGATCAATCCTTATAAGTTAATTCAAACTTTTTTTGTTATGATATTGAAAAATATATTTATTTTTTCAAAATAAGGCAAATAATCGGAAGTAAATTTAAAAAACCCTAAAGGTGCCTCGTTTAAAGAAAATCACCTTATGACAACGGCATGTGACGCCTTGAGAACGACGTCTATTTTCAGACTCCGTACATTGGAAAATAACCTCAACTTTTTAAACCAATCAAAACACATAAAATGACATGTGAGACTATAATTGATTTATTATGTAAAACTTTGAATTGAAAAAAAAATGTGTTCAGGCTCAGGTGAGTCTAATTTTTTTTTTCACAGAATAATTATATTTAAATAACTTTCTGTTTGTAGATGGCATTAGGAGAAAATTATCAGACCATGTCAGACACAACATTTAAAGCACTACGACGAACTCTTCCTGTCACCAGAACAAAAGTAGACTGGAACAAAATAATGAGTTATTCTGTAGGACAGCAGTTAAAAAGATAGGACATAATTTTATTGTATTAAAGACTGATTATTTATATATGGCTTTAGAGTGATTGAATGAGAATGATAATGGTGAGAATATTTTGTACAGGAAAGATATTTGTGGAAAGGTGTTGCTAATTATTGTGATTGGTGCATCACATCATAAATGACTAACAGGCAATGGTATTTAATAATTTGATGTTTAATTTCAGCAATATACATAATCATCAGTAATGGGATCACAGGGATTCAGCCAGGATTTTGAGACCTTTAGTCACTTTTGCAGAGCAGAATTTTTTTTCTAAATATGAATAGACAAGAATATAATGAGCTTAATCTTATAATAATATACTTTTGATCTAATACCACACAAGTTGTAATAACCC
>MJUT01012373.1:966349-986485 GCA_002080005.1 Gigantidas platifrons | reverse complement strand
CGAAAATTTTTGGGGTATTTCGTGTGAAAAATCACGATTTTACGCAAAAAAATCATATTTTTTCCAATTTTAGGGGGGGGGTAGCGCCGGGTTTGCCCCCCTCTGGATCCGCCCCTGCTGCAAAGATTGGTTCAAATTGGCCGAGTGGTTTTAGAGGTGAAGATAAAAATGTCAAAAGTTAACGGACGGACAGACGACGGATGCTTAGTGGTAGCAAAAGCTCACATGACCCTTCGGGTCAGGTCAGCTAACAAAACATCAGTTTGGACAGTCTGGTTGCAAAAACATAAATACTACTATGTATACACCTGTGGAAATGTGCGTAATGTTTTTTTTCCATACCAGTGCAATACAACAAACACTGCATAATTTGTTCACTTATAAATATTATTTTCAAAATTTTTCTCAAATTTCAAAAAGGAAAATTACGGGATAATTGTTTGAAGTGTTCACGGCGTAAATCAGTCACAGTGAATGAACTGGCAATCTGTGAAAATGGGCATTTCCGATATAGTACTGCAAAGCCACCGGTTTACGTCGAGATTACTCTTCGAATATAATATGTCTGTATCAAATCTCGAAACACTAAAAATACGCATTAATTAATTAATGAAGAATTTTTGGGTTAGATTTTTGGGTAAACATTATTTCCAATGTCGGCTATATTAGACATGCGATGGGCGCCATAAAACTAATTTTGAACGGGTCCTTACATTCATCATTCCTACATAGCTACAGTTCATTTGAATCAGTGTACTAGTATTCACAGAAAAAGATTTTTGTACTTTTATATACCGCTTTTCTCCATGACTGCCATACGGCATTAAGTCATGGTGAAACTTTGTTCAGGACCTTCCATTCATCATTTCTGCAAAGTCACAGTTCATTTGGGAAAATAGTTTCAGAAAAGAGGATTTATTTTTTAATTTCCACCAATCAGAAATTAGTATTATCCCTGGCGGTCATGTTGAATGTCAGACCACACTTTATAGAGGACCTCTCATAGATCGTTGTCGTCAAAGTTTTGATTCAATAGGNATAAGATCGCTTAACTCACGAGAAAACACAAGTTAGAAAATGATCACAAGTTTATCAAGGTGACTCAGTTTTACTGATAATATTTATGTTGTAAATATTGAAATCTACATCAAGATTCGCATTCGATTGCTAAACCGTTTATCTGGGAAAACTGTGGTATAAATGATTTGTAACATGATGCCATACAATATCACATGTAGGTTGTTGATTGTTGTAAGTCTCTCTGAGAGTAATAAAACTACAGCCCAGATTTAAGGTGTACACCATCTTGTATCTGTGTGTATTATTTCATAGTTCTTAGTTCTTGCTTGCATTCTGCTATACTATTATTATTAACTCATATAAACATATACAAGTATTAATCCAACCAGATAGTATATAGAAACTATCTTGTAATATAATATAACAAGGCTACCTCAGCAGTCCAGAATACATGGCATAGGGCAGAGCTACATGTATGTGTGTTAGTTTACATATTCATACACACACACACACACACATATATATATATATGTATACACTCACATACATAAAAAGCAATACAACAAATATTTTCGTTCTAAAGTACTTCAAGTCCAAGATATCAAAATCTCTATCAAAGATGGAAAACCGTACGATCTCACCCACGTGATCTCACCTTAACACTAAGATCCTTTAAAAATATTAAACACAATCTGCCAGCTACATTATCTTTAGAGCCTAATCACATGCACCGAGTTCGTGCCCAGTGCAGGCTCTCATAACGTATAGACAATACTACAGGCACAATTCAGGACCATTGTTTCAATTCGTAAATGGCACAACGGTTTCTCACAATTTTGTTGTACGAAATTTGTCATCAGTTTTGAATTTCCTGGGTCTAAATTCTAATTTGTATTAGGGTCACAGCTTCAGAATTGGGGCAGCTACTCATGCAGCCAGTTTGGGTTGGTCAGAATCACAGATTCGTAGACTGGGTAGATGGAACTCAAATGCAATGGAACGATATATTCGCATTTCATCCTTCAAATTACAGGCATAATATTCACTAAGCTAAATTTTAGGTGTCCATTGTAGGGTGCACGTAAAACAGGGTCAGGATTTGCCTGCCTGTGTGAAATTTATCATTGTCTTGATAGGAAGAAAAGCTAAACTTTAGTTTTAGGGGCATTTCCATATAAAACAGTCAGGTTTTGCCTGCTAGCAGGCTAGGTAGTAATTATGAAATGCCTATATGTGCATGTACATATATCTCATTTGTATATGTTTGTTGTTAATTTAATTTTTTCATAAAACAACAACACCCCCCCCCTTTTTCTTGATTATCACAACTGTGCGACAAGGTCTGGATTTGCCTGCTTGCCCTTTGTTGGGAGTATTTGTCACTTATATTGTAACAATTTTTATTTCGTATTGAATTGTTCATATTGTTTGCTGTACATATTATATGGTGTTGTTTAAATAAATGTGACTGTGGAGGTGACAAACCCTTATTCAATTTTGTTTGGAGATATACTGATGCTACAAAACATTTGTGTGAGGAATAGGACACTATTTCAATTTGACATTTACTGTATGCTGTATTGGTCAGCAGTTGGCTGCTTTACAGCTGGACTTCACCTTGTTGATTTTGACATTTTGTTACAGCCATAGTACATTTACATTATCTAACTTGGATTGTTTGTCTTGCTATACTATTATATGTTTTACAGCTAATTAAAGCGGTTTCCATGTACATAGTCTAAGTGCAACCATTCCGGGTTTGGCATTTTCGTCCCATTCAAATATAAATTTTAATGGGACTAGTGGCCGTTTTTAAGTGCCAACCCTTTTTTGTCTCAGGGAGTATTGTTCATTTCACAGGGAGTGAAGGACATAAATTTAGTAAAAAATGTAGATATTGCATGTTTCTTATTTTTGTTGCACTCCCTGATCTTTACATTGTATTGTTTCACATTATTAAAACTTATTCGTCATTTTGAATAAATGACATTTATNTTTATCTGCTATGTCATGTGGTGTGGACATTTCTTTCCGAAGTGAAACATAAATAAAATTAAAAGAAAGAATTAAGTCCCCCTCATGACCAGTACACAAAGACAAATAGTATAAAAAGATCAAAGGAAAAAGAATGCATTCATGTTACAATATGGGTATATCTATATGTGATAAACAGATTAAACGAATTGTCAGTCCTTAAATTACATGAAATCTATTGCAATGATAAATCTTGTCCAACAAAGTACAAAAAAATGTACTCTATTTTGGTTATCGTGGTCGTCGTTGTCATGATCGTATAATAGTTGGATTTACAACTACCTATGCAATAAGTGCATATCACCACTGACGTTGTGAGATCGAATTCCACTCATGGTGAGGTGTACTCGATACAACATTATGTGACAAAGTTTATCTGACTTGCGACAGGTCGGTGGTATTCTTCGTGTACTCCACCAATAAAACTGACCTTGATATAACTGAAATATTGTTGAGTGGCGTTAAACACCATAACCATATTTCGATTACCGACGATATGTTACAAGTGCCCAACACCTCATATTAGAAATGAATAACCCATGTGAAATGTAGACATCTACATTAATTGCAATGTATACTTGTAAATATTTTTGTCTTGTATTTGTATTTGGAATAATATCACCACAAGTGCTGCTAATTATTTTATGAGAAAAACAGTTAAAAGTATCATAATGCTGGAGCACAACAGTTAAGGGTAAATAGTCAAAAAGTATACACTCTGACCACTATTCCCAAATAATCTAGTGAAATTTGAACAATATTGATCATGGTCCAGTTGGCACAGATATTAGATCATGTATTTCTATAAGATTAATGTGTAGGAAATATAGCTCTTTCTTCCTATAATTTGAAAACCCCACCAATATCTGTTGGAATGCCAGGGAAAACCTATAAAATGTATACAACAGGAAAATAACCTTTACAGAAAACCTGGAATATATGTTCAACAATTTCGGTGAAAAAAGAGAAATTATGACTAATCTATTTGAAGAAATGTCAATTTTTAGTAAGAGTGGTAATATTTAATGTAGGACGGGCTGCCAGGGGACCATCTCTACCAAGTTTTTTTTTATTTGGCCCAGTGTTTTCACAGAAGATTATAATCTGAAAGTTTCCTGCTACAGATACTAACAAAAACTCACATGACCCTGACTCTTTGGGTCTGATGAGCTAAAATGTTGCCTTCATAAACAACAAAGATCTTAAATTTCATACATGATTAATACTGCTCTAAAGCACCCAAAGAATTTAGGCAATACTCCTAAAAAGATGTTTTGAAGAGCACCTAAATGAACCTGTGATATATATTGCTTTGTAAAAAAACACTTGCAAAATGAAGGCAGATTTACTTCCTCATTCTCAGTTTTCATGTCAAAGTGGCAATAATAGGTTAGTGAATATCTACAATTTCATAGACATCATCCCCACTTCTTTCTTCCAGATAGACATAGTAGTGTGTCTTGTACAGAGATATGTTATTAGAGGCTTTATCAACTGGAACAACTACATATAAGTCTAGCCACAAGTATATGGCATTGGTATGTACCTGTCTGTTTCAGATAAATATGAAGACTAATACAACAAAATTGTTTTTATTTTATAATGATTTACAAATAAATATCACAGATGTACAAGTGTCACAAAATGGCTGATTTTCTTCTTCACTAACAAGGTTGTATGAACAAAAACATGACAAAACTTCTGTATCTGAGTTTATTTAATTTCAACAATTAGTATAAATCACCACTCTTTATGAGTGAAAACTTTACCGAACATTAGCTTAAATTAAATATTGTCTTATGTATGGATAATAGTCACCTTCTTATAAGGCCACACCTTCTGCAATGATAAAGTTGCCTTATGAGAGGGTTGGCTTCTCTTGTTGGGGAATTGACTGGTATTTTACTATCTCAGTGCATCTGACATCTGGTCTGCTATAGTTGGAGTGGCTTTATAAGAGAGAAATATAGCATGTATGTATGAAGTGTTCATAATACTAGAATATATAATTAAAAACAAAATCAATAGCTCACATGTCTACAAATGATATGTACTAGAATATAATTAAACAAAAATGTATATGCATAGTTTATATAGGTAATTTCTGAAATGACTTAATATTATCTCCTTTGATCTCAAAATGATGGAACAAAAACATAATTTTCCTACCAAATTTACTTTTGACTGCTTCAGTGTTTTCAAAGAATATTTTTGTTTATAATTTTTCAATATTGTCCTGTGTTATACAATGTCCTTCAGTAATAGTAAAATTGGATTTCCTATATATATACATGTATATATCTTCCAATGAAGATGGGTAGATCTGTCAAAAGCTCCAATCAATGTTATTGTTATATTTTTTTATTGTATATGTAAAACTCAGATCGACGTCCAATTCTCAAATCAATGTCAAGTTTTCAAATCTATGGCCGTTTCTCACTTTCTCAAATCAACGTCCAATAACGTCACTGATGTATGCTTCAAACGATGTCACACCAGTTAGGGCAGGTTTTTGAAGCAGTAATGGAGAAGCGACAACACCAGATTCCAGATGAGGGATTTTTTATGACAAAAAAATGCCTATTTTTTTTATTGTTACTGTAGATACAATCTTATTGTGTTTATTTGGGCCCTATTGACCGAAATTTTTGAAATCATTGAAAATACTTATTATTTCGATATTATTATATGACGCTATATTGATGATATTAAAGCTTAAGAGTGAGAAAATGCTTAAAAAAAAAACCTTTTGGTAACAGATTAAAAAAAATGCAAAACAAGACTGTCATTACAATTATTTCTCAACTAACAGTATCTCGCTTTTGACGTTTTGTTTCTATTTTTTGTGCGGAATACAACTATTAAAGCAGGAAAATAAGCATTATAGCAAATATTTATAGGCTGCACAAATATTGAAAATCAAACATAGAATAGAAGCATCCACTGCTCAACCATTTTTAATTTTTGATTCTTCGACACCATTCAATGTTGTATTAGATTTTGCTTTCAAACTTGCTTAAATAAGAGGGTCGCTGATGAATTTTTTTTGTAGACGTGGGTTGGGCGCACTGAATTTATGCCTGGAACTTTGACGCTTTGCATTCATTTGATATAATATGCAATGCAGATGATGTATTAACTGAACCAACATCCATCATGTGACAAGGTAGAAGCACACACAGATGATGTACTAACTGAACCAACATCCATCATGTGACAAGGTAGAAGTACACACAGATGATGTATTAACTGAACCAACATCCATCATGTGACAAGGTAGAAGTACACACAGATGATGTACTAACTGAACCAACATACATCATGTGACAAGGTAGAAGTACACACAGATGATGTACTAACTGAACCAACATCCATCATGTGACAAGGTAGAAGTACACACAGATGATGTACTAACTGAACCAACATCCATCATGTGACAAGGTAGAAGCACACAGATCTTCGCTCTGAAAATGATGTTGATTTGATAGCAATAAATCCACCATAGATCTGAGAATTTGGAAAGGACACCGATTTGAGGAGTGGACGTCGATTCGTGACTTGACGTCGATCTGAGTCTATCATATATATAGCCATTCAATGGTTATTCAATTACAGGTTTGGTTCAATCAAGTATGTTGTTTCTGAGAGGAAGTATTTTATTTATACATTTTCTCTCAGGGCATTGATCCTTCTGTAGTCCTGAGGTAGGTGTAATCTAGGATTTTTGATGCATACAAACCAAACAAAACTAATTTTGGAAAGGACCATCCAAATGATACTTTCTGTCAATCAATTTAGAAGTTTCTGAGAAGGACTTTTAGTAAAGCATTAAAAGGAACATGCCTGTCAAGTTGTCTTTTAAATGGCTCAGTGGTTTCTGAGAAGTAGGAGAAGTAAGCTAATGGATGTTGCAGACATAAGACTCAAAATGGTGACAATAAGTCACATGACCTAAAGTCTACATCTACACCACATGTCACATGACCTAAAGTCTACATCTACACCACATTGTTTACAAATTGTAATAGTTATACAGTAGTTTTTATAAGACAGCCACTTCTGCATAAAATAGTGGCCTTGATAGAGCAGTGTCCTCTGATGACAGGTTTATTTAGTTGTAATTGATTAACCTTTCATTGTAAACATGGTCATATAAAAGGGGTGGCATTTGGTGATAGGGATCTTATGAGAGGAGGACCCTGTTTTTATTTATATTTTTCCTTTTTTATGGGGAGACAGGTTATGCTATAATGTACATCATCATGTACTGCAAACGGTTGTTGGTATAAGAAACTTTAAAACAAAATAAGATATCCACAATACCATTACGTTACTGATGAATCCTATAGGTTCAGTGACAAACAAAAAAAAGATATCCACAATACCATTAGGTTACTGATGAATGCTATAGGTTCAGTGACAAACAAAAAAAGATATCCACAATACCATTAGGTTACTGATGAATGCTATAGGTTCAGTGACAAGCCAACAATTAGAGGAGAACCAGATCATAGGTACAGCCACTGGCATGCACATGTAGATGAAATGACACATACATTCATCATTACATTATGCTGACATGGGGAATACAATGATGATACAGCCACTGGCATGCACATGTAGATGAAATGATACATACAATCATCATTACATTATGCTGACATGGGGAATACAATGATGAAACTTTAGCTCTATAAATGTTGTTGTAATACAACAACATAAAATACAGCTGTAAACATCAAATGTCAAAACAAAATAATAAGTTGAAGAAACTATGGTAATTTAAAGGTTTTTACAGGAAACACAAGACTTCACATATCAAGGTTAATTAAATTAACCTACTAAAACAGGAATCAATGTTGTTATGGGTTGTTAGGTTTTAAACAAAAAACGATTCCACTTCTGTCTGAAGCAGTCAATAACATCTGTACATACAAATAGCATATTACAATATACAAATAATTATATTATATAAATAAAGACTAAAGAGAAAATGTTTCATAAAGGATTTCTGAGTTATACATACAATATATTATCATCAGGCACCAGGCCTTTCAATAAGGGGTGGTACCAGGTACTTTTACCCACCTAAAATGGTCTTTGGTACCTCCTGATTTTAAAGAGTGTTGTATAAGATATTCATGAATATTGTTCAAATCTTAATAAAAAGTACCGCCTATAAATAGTGAAGTACTGGTACACTTTGAAAATATTGAAAGCCCTGTGATACTATACATTTGAATGCAATATTTTACAATCAGTCACACACCAGACATACTTGTATAGGAGCAATAAATTTAATAAATAATAAAGAGGAAAAAATAATTATCAATTATATTTAAATAAAATAGCATTAATAGAACACAACATTATATGGTTTATCATAATCACTCAATTGACTGTTTTCAAACCTGAAAATTGTGGATGCTTTTGTAAGAAAATAGATTTAACTAAATGAATTGCCAAATTATGTTTATTTTTAACAAATTGCAAGAAATGTTTTCAATTTTCTGTTAAATTCAAAGAAAACAAATATCTTGACTTTCTATTATAGAACACTGGTGAAACAAAAAGGTTAATTTAGACCACCAAATATTCCAATTTATAAGATATTTACTCCAAGAAATGGACAAGAATATAAAATATCATATATGATAATGGTCTTATCGCATTAAATTTATATACTTGAAAAAAATAATTTGGTTATCTCACTTTCAGGTTTGTAAAATTTGTAAATTATTGTAGTGTTATGGACGAACGGTAAGTTCTCTTAGACCAAATAAAATACATGTTTACAGTTTCAGAGGTTTAACAAAATACATGTATCTTCAGAGGTTTAACAAGTTCAGTATTGATAATAGTTCAATACATGAATTTGTAATGATTCAATATCAGGATAATTAGTTTTCAATACAGTCCAAAACATGAATTTGTAGTGAGTCTAAATCAGGACAAACCTGATTACATTTAGGACAATTAAGTATATAATCTTCTGTTTGTTGATTTCCTGCTTGATTGGAATTCTCCTGAAAATAAAAATTTGAATGTTTTATAAAGTTTTTGTGAGTACTATGCTAAATTTATAATTATAAATACCAATAGCTATTGAGTTATGGGTGTATAACACTACCTTCAACAATATTTTCAGTATTTAACACCCCTTTCAACAATATTTTCAGTTATGTCATGGCAACCAATAAGCCAATATACCTGTAAAAAACCACTGACTGGCCACGTTTCACTGACAAACTTTAACATATAATGTAGTATAGAGTACACAGAGAAAACCACAGACCTGCCACAAGTCACTGACTAACTTTAACATATAATGTTGTATAGAGTACACAGAGAAAACCACAGACCTGCCACAAGTCACTGACAAACTTTAACATATAATGAATAGAGTACACAGAGAAAACCACAGACCTGCCACAAGTCACTGACAAACTTTATCATATACTGTTGTATAGAGTACACAGAGAAAACCATAGACCTGCCACAAGTCACTGACAAACTTTAACATATAATGTATAGAGTACACAGAGAAAACCACAGACCTGCCACAAGTCACTGACAAACTTTAACATATAATATATAGAGTACACAGAGAAAACCATAGACCTGACACAAGTCACTGACAAACTTTAACATATAATGTATAGAGTACACAGAGAAAACCACAGACCTGCCACAAGTCACTGACAAATTTGATCATATAATGTAGCATAGTGTACACAGAGAAAACCACAGACCTGACACCAAGTCACTGACAAACTTTATCATATACTGTTGTATAGAGTACACAGAGAAAACCACAGACCTGCCACAAGTCACTGACAAACTTTATCATATAATGTATAGAGTACACAGAGAAAACCACCGACCTGCCACAAGTCACTGACAAACTTTATCATATACTGTTGTATAGAGTACACAGAGAAAACCATAGACCCGCCACAAGTCACTGACAAACTTTATCATATAATGTATAGAGTACACAGAGAAAACCACCGACCTGCCACAAGTCACTGACAAACTTTATCATATACTGTTGTATAGAGTACACAGAGAAAACCACAAACCTGACACAAGTCTGAATCTCGTAATCATATGTCAAAATCTGTTGAGTTGGTATTTCAGTTGAGTCAACATTTTTCTGAAGTCCTATTTTAATCAATACGCTTTAAAACTTAATTTACTCCTCTTTTCTGGAATACTAAATGTGGAAATTTCGTGTGTTTCGATGTAATTTTTTGGTCCCTAATATTCAAATTATGTTCGTACATGTATTATCGAAGCTATAAATTAAATAAATTAACAATCATGTTGAGATGTCAACAACATAGTCCCTAGTGTTTACTGTGTCAGGTAGGGGTATATTTTGATAGCTGATAATTATTATTTGTAAAGAAAACAAATGGATTTCTTAATTGAAGCACTGAAGTGATAACCATATCAATTAAATAGTATTTAATGATAAAATGCAAAGCGTTGGATGTCGTGACACCTAGAGTGAGGATATGGTCAAAAAGTATATGAAGACATAGTACATATTTTTTGATAGAGAAATTTATTTTGTGTAAATTTAGAGTTTAAATTTGTCTCTTGCAGATGTAATAATTTTCAAATGAACATACACACAAATCACAGAAAGTCCCACAGTAAACAATGCAAGAGTTATATAACTCAAGATTTTGTCAATGTAACCTTTTTCATTTAAATGGGTGTTTTTTTCATCTGAACTATAATTTTTTCAAATTATTTATCACATGTCCACTCATGACAGGAAGTAATTATCACTTTGTTGAACATTTGCTATAAAAACTAGAGACTCTGTGGGCTGAGTCTGTGTCGCTCACCTTTCATTCTGTTTTGAGGAAACTTAATACAGAACCTTCCATACATGTTGATACTTCCTACCAAGTTTAGGTTCATATGGCTAAGCAGTTTCATAGGAGAAGATTTTTTAGAAATCGACCAATCAGAAACAAGAATTGCATGTGGTGGCCATGTTTGCTAACCGATCGAGACGAAATGAGCAATCTTCATAGAGGACCTTCCATAGATGCTTCCTACCAAGTTTCGGTGGTAGCCATGTTTGCTAACCAATCGGGACGAAATGAGCAATCTTCATAGAGGACATTCCATAGATGATTTCTACTAAGTTTCGGTGGTAGCCATGTTTGTAAACCGATCGGGACGAAATGAGCAATCTTAATAGAGGACCTTCCATAGATGCTTCCTACCAAGTTTCGGTTCATTTGGCCAAGTGGTTTCAGAGTAGAAGATTTTAAAAAATCGGCCAATCAGAAACAAGAATTGCCTGTAACGGCCATGTTTGTTAATGGATCGGGACAAAATGTACAATCTTTAGAGAGGACCACCCATAGATGCTTCCTATGACGTTTTGGTTCATTTGGCCAAACGGTTTCAGAGGAGAAGAATTTTAAAAATCAGCCAATGAGAAACAACAGTCGCCTGTGGCAGTCATGTTTGATAACGGATCGGGACGAAATGAGCAATCTTTACAGAGGACCTTCCATAGATGCTTCCTACCAAGTTTCGGTTCTTCTGGCCTAGCGGTTTCAGAGGAGAAGATTTTAAAAAATCGACCAATCAGAAACAAGAATTGCCTGTTGCGGCCATGTTTGTTAATGGATCGGGACGAAATGAGCAATCTTTATAGAGGACCTTCCATAGATGCTTCCTACCAAGTTTCAGTTCATTTGGCTTAACGGTTTCAGAGGAGAAGATTAAAATGTGAAAAGTTAACGGACGACGGATACCAAGTGATGGCAAAAGTTCACATTGCCTTTGGCAAGGTGAGCTAAAAAGAAGAAGAAACTGTATTAACTCCCTTTAAGAATGAATCAACATATATTTAAACATGTAATACCTCTAATTGTCGTGCTTCTGTCTGTGGTGGATACACTGCACGTTTGTTTGCTGCATGATCATGTGACTGTGCTTGAGGGTAAGGATAAACAACCTGTTGATTATGACCAACAACATCCAAACGACTTCTAATTTGATTGGAATATGAAGGCTGTTGCTGAACATGCTTTTTTTTAAATTCAGCAAATTGTCCTCTAGAGAGAGCATCTACTTCATCCAATAAATGTTGGTTTTGAATCTGAAGTTGATTCATATCTTGAATGAGGGTTTCTTTTTCTGTATGCATTTTTTCTCTAGCCTCACGCTCTGCATGAAAATCAGCCTGCCATATTTCACCCTGATAAAAATATGGAACATCAAATATTTACAATATTGAATTTTTATTTTGTTCATACAATAGCCTGAAGCACTATAACTCTATAAGTGTTCATTCTAGGAGGTAAAAATAATAATGTTAATTATCAATCTCCTCCTATTCTGTTTCAGTTAGGATAGGGTTACCATTATGGATGTCTAATTGGACTGTTATTTTGTAGCATCTTCTGTCAGTCTGTGATTATCTTACCTGGACCTTTAGTACAAGCATAGTACTATTGACCTCTTCTGTCAGTCTGTGATATCTTACCTGGGCCTTTAGCACAGGCATAGTGCTATTGACCTCTTCTGTCAGTCTGTGATATCTTACCTGGGCCTTTAGTACAGGTATAGTACTATTGACCTCTTCTGTCAGTCTGTGATATCTTACCTGGGCCTTCAGTACAGGTATAGTACTATTTACCTCTTCTGTCAGTCTGTGATATCTTACCTGGGCCTTTAGTACAGGTATAGTACTATTGACCTCTTCTGTCAGTCTGTGATATCTTACCTGGGCCTTTAGTACCTGTATAGTAATATTGACCTCTTCTGTCAGTCTGTGATATTTTACCTGGGCCTTTAGTACAGGTATAGTACTATTGACCTCTTCTGTCAGTCTGTGATTATCTTACCTGGAACTTTAGTACAAGTATAGTACTATTGACCTCTTCTGTCAGTCTGTGATATCTTACCTGGGCCTTTAGCACAGGCATAGTGCTATTGACCTCTTCTGTCAGTCTGTGATATTTTACCTGGGCCTTTAATACAGGTATAGTACTATTGACCTCTTCTGTCAGTCTGTGATTATCTTACCTGGACCTTTAGTACAAGTATAGTACTACTGACCTCTTCTGTCAGTCTGTGATATCTTACCTGGGCCTTTAGCACAGGCATAGTGCTATTGACCTCTTCTGTCAGTCTGTGATTATCTTACCTGGGCCTTTAGTACAGGTATAGGACTACTGACCTCTTCTGTCTGTCTGTGATATCTTACCTGGGCCTTTAGTACAGGTATAGAGCTATTGGCCTCTTCTGTCAGTCTGTGATATATTACCTGGGTCTTTAGTACAGGTATAGTGCTATTGACCTCTTCTGTCAGTCTGTGATGTCTTATCTGGACCTTTAGTACAGATACAGTACTATTTACCTCTTCTGTCAGTCTGTGATATCTTACCTGGGCCTTTAGTACAGGTATAGTACTATTGACCTCTTGTCAGTCTGTGATATCATACCTGGGCCTTTAGTACAGGTATAGAGCTATTGGCCTCTTCTGTCAGTCTGTGATATATTACCTGGGCCTTTAGTACAGGTATAGTGCTATTGACCTCTTCTGTCAGTCTGTGATGTCTTATCTGGGCCTTTAGTACAGATACAGTACTATTGACTCTGTCAGTCTGTGATATCTTACCTGGGCCTTTAGTACAGGTATAGTGCTATTGACCTCCTCTGTCAGTCTGTGATTTTCCTCTCTTAAATCCTTAACTTCCTCATCTCGATATTTAACAGCCTCCTCTGCAGCAAGAACTTGAGCTGTGAGGGTCCCTATCTGATTTAACAATTTTTGCTTCTCAGCTTCACCCAAATTTGATTGCTGAAATAATAGGTAATTACACAGTCATACATTTTTGTATCTCTAACACAAAGACTTTTTTTTGCAAACAGACATTACATTTTGAGTGAGTGAGTAATTGTTGTTTAATGCAATTTTTCAGCTATATCATGGCGAGAACATGTTAATATTCATTGAGATGATGATGAGGTCCACTTTGTACTAGACCAACACACTTACTGTCCATCAATAAGAAGCTTGCCCCTTTAATATTTGCTTCAGTTCAATCAGATTGTGAAACTGATGACACAATAGGTCCATTTAAATTGTCTTATTGGTATAGAAAGAGCTAGTCTATAGGTGACCAATCAACCATTGCAGAGTCACCTGTTGGACATCTAAATCTCTCATCTTGGTTTACCTGGTTTGCAAGGATGTTATTGTCTCAACAGACTCAAAAAGTTTCTTTTCAAATACCCAATGCAATTGCAGCTGAAATAGAATATGGTTCTCCACACAGGAATCACAGTATTTTATCACATGCCAATTGATCATAATTTTGAAATAGTATGAACAATATAGATCCAGTAATTCCCAATTAAAAAAAAATATATGTCTGTTGGCCACTGGTCCCCTGACAACAAGGTTATATCGTAGGTTTAAATTTTGAAATGAAGTATTAAAATGGGAGTAACTCTGGTTAGATTTATGAAATTATCATTTTTTTATTATACCCCAAACTCAGCGGGAGGTATATAGTGTTCATGGTGTCCGTCCGTCTGTCTGTCTTTCCGTAGCCAACAACTGGTATCCACTACTCCTCCTAAACTGCTGAATAGAATTTCTTAAAACTTATCCATGAGGTTTATTACATACTGCAGATGTGCATCATGCATTTTGTTTTTCTTTATTTTTAATTTTTCTAGATTTTTTCACTGTTTTTTGGACTTAGCCATTTTAGCTTAATGGATTCTTATGGGGAACAACTGGTATCCACTACTCCTCCTAAACCGCTGAATAGAATTTCTTAAAACTTATACATGAGCTTTATTATATATTGCAGATGTGCACCATGAATTTTGGTTTTCTTTATTTTTCATTTTTCTTTATTTAATGTTAAGAGCGGGGGTATTAATTTGTGGCCCAGCGGTCCACAGTACTTCTAGTCTTGACCTAGAATTTTACATGACATTTGTACATACCAAACTTGGATTCAATCGGACTCTTCGTTCATAAGTTATTTGGAAACTGAAAAATTATAGCAATTATGAAGTTCAAAAAGAGGCGTAACTATGGTAAGATTCAGGGATGATTCCAGGTATTTTCAAATGGGTCCCTTGACCATCAAATTGGGAATTTTCACCCCAATTGGGAATTTTTTGGTATATACATCTTAGACGAAATGACATTATTTTCCTGTCAAAACGGAAAATTTATTCACTCAGTTTTACATTTGCACTGGTGTAAAAAGTTGCAATGTAAGGAATAATTCAGGAGGGCTACTGATTATATGTATCTAATCTTGATTCTGAATTGCTTGACATTTGGTGGATGAAGACCTGGGAATTTGTTATTGTATGCACCATTTTTGTGTTTTTGTCTTTAGCTAAATAGTCAAAGTAATAATGATTATTGGTATCTACATTAAAACATCACCAGGACTTATTGATAAGCCTTTGTAACAATTTTGAATAATGGATGGACCTTTACTCAATCTGATTTGTATTTTGAAATTTTTGGCCAGTGATTTAATTACTTTGTTTTCTAAAAATAATAAAGATAACATACTGATAGGCTTAAAACTAAGTAAAAGGAAATTCAATATTATATTTCTATATAATTTGGAAGAATCACCATAAGTCAATAGTCATACAATTTAAGGGAACTTCATAAAAGACTTCAAGTTTACAAATCAATTCTTCTATCTGGTCCGAAGTTCTTGAAACCATCAACAATACCTTCCCATGTCTGTTCTGGTAATGATATAAAAGACAGTGATTTAACCTCAGTAGATGATCAAGTGTTTTGTTTGACAATCTGGTTCTAAGTGATGTCTTAATCAGCTTCAACTGGCTGAAACATCTCTCAACACAAGCTGAACTTAAGGGTATCACTTGCGAAAGCAAGTAGACTTGATACAAGTTTCCATAGATACCCTTAAGAACTGGCTCTGTTTCAAAATGTCTAAGAATGTCCCTTGCAAATTCAACTTTGTCAGTACCTGATTCTCTTTGCTTCAGAGCATACATCTGGTGCTTAAAACTATTAAATTCTGCAACAAATTTTGGTCCATCAAGAATTGGAGTTCCTGTTGGGGTTTTTTTTGTGTCTTTTGTAAGTGTCCTCTAAAGCAGTTCAATAGTGTTTAGATAATTCAGTAATTTCTGCTTCACCGTAACCAAGTAGTTCTTCAATACTATCAAGTAGGTTTCTGGGATCCAAGACCCCAAAAGCCTGAAGCACAGGTTCGACATGCATTGCCTCTTTGATTTTGTTTATCAAATCCTGGACTAGAGGCTTAATAGTACCGCTCATGAAAACGTCCTTATCAAATTTGTCAATGTCTGTCAGGTTCCTTAAGCGTCTTCCCAACGGATTTCTCTCCGATATCACCTCAAAAAATGAATCTATTTTACTAAAGTATTCCAACGATTTTCCAGAATCTTTGTCAAGAGAATCATTTATAGACTGCAAGGCATGTATTGTGCTATCAACATAAACTGGTAATTTAGTAACGTTTACATCACTGCTCTGCAAGATCAGACTAAGTTTGTTTGTAACGCTAAGAATGTGGCATAAAATAACTATCATGGCAACTACTTCTGGTTTCAATAAAATAGCTCGAACACCAAAAACCTGTGGATCTTTTGTTTTGGTATATATTTGGTCCAATGCATCAATGTATGATTCGTAGCGATGAAAAATGCGGACACATGCATCTTTGTGTGATAACCATATAGTTACTGAAGGCTTAATAGGCTCCAAAACCGTTTCACCTTTAACTTCCTGAATGTTCCTTAGTACATTATCTTTCTGTGCACTTTACTCAAAAAGCTTTGCAAAAGAAATGAGACATGCATCGGTTTCCTGCAAAATAGAGTAGTCCTTCATCACATGTGTACATATGTAGCCTATCACTGCTGCAGATCGGGTTCACACCCTAGTTTGTACACTTACAAAAAAGGCTGTACTTGTGAAAGTTTAGCAGATATTTGCCTAAGGTCAGTGGGTATCTCCCGTCACTCTGGGTTCCTCTACTACTAAAATGAAAGAACCTTAGTGAGCAAGCTCACATAGCCCACGCCCCCTAATAACACTGACTATGTGGAATAATTGGAAATAGGAAGTGTAACTGTACATGTTATGAGATGAATAAAGGTGAGGTTATTGTTGGAGATCCTACAAACTAAAGTGTCATCCAATTATATGGCTATATTTCAGCATTTTATGGCTGAAGACCTCACCACTTAAAAAACCTAATGAAGGCTGTATCCAGGCGACACGACAAAATTTGCCAATTTCTACAAAGTCCCCCTCCCGAGAAAATTGTTCCCCCTTTTTTATTTAGCTGAAAATCGAACTCGTCCGAGATTTTCATAAGAATGAATGTTCATTCAAATTTGAAGACAATCTGACAAGACATGAAGATGTTATCCAGGTGACAACATATTGATGACAGACAGACGGATGGACGGGTCAAAAACATTATACTCTCCGATACTTCGTAGCATGGGGTATAACTGGTCATTACGATAAAGCTGAAAGATTGCTTCAGATATGTAAAACCACACAAAGAAAACAAGCAAACCTTCGTGTAAAATGTTGCTGTATTTTATGGCAATGTTTAGGATAAACTATGTTTAAAAGGTCAACAGGATATTACTGAATCATTGTCAGACATATAGAGCTTGTTTCATGGTTTGGTCTGCCACCATGATGTCCAAGGGCAAGGTGTACCTCCAAACAATATTTATGTATGTGGTTATTATATTGGAATTTTGTTGTATTCTTGACTTTTTTCCACAACTATTTGGTCCATAATGCTATAGGATAAATAAAATAAATACACCATCCAATTATCTCTCCTTGATGATGTTGGATTTTAAAATCTTTTTACAATTCATGAAAACAGATATTGAAATTTTTAGTGTAAAATATATAATCCAACAAAAATTATAGGCAAGGAAAACAATTTAATTTGAACTTTGAACTTTTATTAAAGAAACATAAGAAAATCAATTTGGAACTAATAGTCCTTTGTAATTTACTGATTATATCCTTTTGAATTAAGAATATCACACTACTCTTTTGAAATTAGAAATTTCATAACACTATCCTTTGGAATTAAGAATATAATTTTGTAACTATCCTTTGGAATCTAGAACACAATCATTATTCTTTGTAATATTGATACACTTTAATGGCTCATGTAGTTACACAAATCATGAATACATGTACTGTAATCCATTTAAATCAGTCACTTCATCACAAAAAATGTACCCATAAAATATTTGCTTTCACACTACTGCAATTCCATTCCAGGAATATGATAAGAAACAAAACAAAATATCACACAATACTAAGAAATATGAAACTGTTTTAAATCCCAAAATATTCACAAATGAATCTACATGTGATAAGTCAGCATCTGGTAGTGGTAGCAGAGGGTTCTTTGGTGGAGATTCAATTGGTAGAGGAGGCTGCATTTGTAAATTTTGCTGGTAGGCAAATGTTGAGTAATAATATGGATTAAATCCATAATAACTAGGGGAAAAGCTGTATGGGTTGTAGTTGTAAGACATATCTGCTGACTGTTGTGGCGATGTTGCTGTTGGCTTTGGGCGAGTTTTTTTAGTTGGGGGTTCACATCCATCATCTGATACATCTTCATAAAAGGAAGACTTTTTATATAATTTGAATTTTGCTGTGGACTTTTTTGTGGTGTCTTTAAGAACATTTTCAAATTCTTCTTGATCTTTGCATGGGGGGTGTGTTGGTATAATATTACGGTAAAAATCCTTGAGTGCAATTACATCTCTCATTAAAATGTTTGTGTTCATATACTTATGTCTGTTTGTCTCTCTTAACCTGTCTTTCATCACCGCAATGAAAGATGTTGATGATTTTTCTTTGAAAGAGGACAGCTTGCACATTTCAATTTTAATATCATCTACTTCTTTTTCTACATGTTTAATGTCCTTTTCAATTTGTTTGCATTCCCTTTTATGTTCAGGGTGTTTGTCCTTTTGCCCACAATCTTTCCAACTGTTACATGCTGGAAAGGTACATGCCTTGTTTCCCCTATTTCCATCGGCCTTATGGCCCCTTAAACGACAGTTTCCACAGCGTGTACTTTTGAATGGTTCAACTGGTTCAGGGTCAGAAATTATATTATATCAAGGGACTTTATTTTGTTTTGAAGATCTTTCAATTCCTTTTCTTTTAGTTTTAAATCATCTAAACACTTTTCTTTTACTTTATCCATACTAGGTTTTCCCTCATTGGTTTCATTTACTACTTGCATATTTGTATTAAAAGTTCCAGGTAGATTGGTAAATGCATCACTGTTAATATTTGTTGCCGAAACTAAATTTCTGAGAGCTAACTGGATTTTCCTTTTATGGCCAAGTGGCAGTGGATCACAAGCAAACATTAAGTCCAAATCTTGGTCGATATCCATGGCACGAAGGGAACTGTTGTCCTTCAATTCATTTTCGAGGAAAATATTTGTGTACTTTTGGAATTCTGGACCAAGTTGTCCAAGAAATTCCTGGACTGAAATCTCCATTTTAACAGGTCGAAAACTTAATTTAAACTGACAAGAGTTGTGTCCCAAACTGACCAATGGTTGATCTATTTTGGATTGAAGGATTGTAAGGTATAAAAAAGGACTTTTTTCTTTTTTGTTTTTTGGAAATTTTATTTTCTTATTAATTTTAAGTTAAAATTTTGGTGTTTTATTTTTCAATACATGTCGAAAGAAGAATTTGGCAAAAAAAACATTGATAGTGGCTGACAAATCAACCTGAATCATAATAGAATATTCCACAAAAGGCTGTGCATGAACCAAGAAAAAAACAAGGCTCACCTTCTATAGTCCATTGTTTAGCTGACTTAGAAATTTAAATGCCTGTGATGTTACATCAGTTTTGTTACAAGTAAAATGATGCTTTCAAAGCTGAATAGATTTTTTAAGAGTGGAGTATCAATTGATGATAAAGATAAAAAATTAATTATTCATTTGAAGGAATGTAATAACACGATTTCAGAAATTGTAAAAAAAA
>MJUT01012373.1:920363-943194 GCA_002080005.1 Gigantidas platifrons | reverse complement strand
TATATATATATATATATACCGTGAAGTAATCGTTGTCCAACTTGATGCTGTGCCTGGGGGTAACCCAACCAGCCATATGCATAGGTGACATGGTAATGAAGGTGGTCGAAGTAGTAGTAAGCATAGAGTGCAAATGCAAGTGTCCCGATCACAACCGCTGCCTATATAAAGTATAAGAGAAAAATATAAACAAATGATCACATAGCTTTCCTACGTACAAAATTAATAAGGACCGACATGATTTTAATTAAACCAGCAAGTCTATGGATTTTGGACTCTGTCCACCTTCTACTTTTGCGTGGTGATATATTCTTCGCGTGTTATAAAATAAAAAGTAGAAACGAATCACTTTTTTGTTGCATCGGATTCGCTCGAAGTGTAAGGGTTTGAAAGCCAAATAATAACTAGAGGCTCCCAGGAGCCTGTAATCCACTCACCTGGTTTTCAATTTGACATCTAAAGTTGAAACAGAAAATGGGGGTGTTACACATAATTTTGAAAGTGGGCCACCCAAAGATCATTTCATCTCAAATTTCTGAGCAAAAGATTTTGATGTGATTTTTATCTCATAATATTCCTAAACGGAATAAACTGGCTGAAAAAATCTCACAGAAAACCCCAGAATATGTTAAACTATTCATTGCCATGTAGCTGCAGTTAAAATTTGAGTTAATTTTGATTTGTAATAAAGCAGAAAATGACAACAAAAGAAATTTCTATTTTTAGTAACAGCAGCCATTTTGAATGGAGGGTGGGGCTCTCGGACACACTATTGAAAGGGAACCACACAGGGATCATCCCAGCCAAATTTGCTTTAATTTGTTTGAGTGGTTTCAGATAAAAGGATTTAAATGTGAGCTTTTACCAAAATATGCCTAATTTGCATAATCGGTATAAATCGGATGAAAGAAAAATTTCACAGAAAAACCCGGAATATATGTTAAACTACCCATTGCCATGTAGCTGCAGTTAAAATTTGAGCTCATTTTGACTTATACTAAAGCAGCAATGGACAATTAAAATTTCATCCCCGCTTTTTTTGCTGATGTTACCCCTATGTTCTATTTATAGACATGGCGGTCATGATGGTTGGTCGGCAGGGTCATCGGACATAACTTTTAAAGGGAACCCCCTAAGGATGATTCAGGTCAGGGTTGGTTTAAATTGGCCCAGTGGCTTCGGAGGAGAAGATTTTTAAAAAAAATTACAGACGGACGACGGACGCCAAGTGATGGCAATAGCTCACACAGGTGAGCTAAAAAAAAGTATTTCAGGTAGCAAGAAAAATAAAGGATCTAATGGTAAAAATCGGAACCTTTAACCATAATGGAAGCGAGAGGTTTGGCGCCGTAAAATCTGATTCAACCCACCATTTCTTTAGAAATGCCTGTACCAAGTCAGGGCCATTGCGGTTTTCCCAGTTTTCCGGTTGTTGACTGATTTTGTCAGTTTGTTGATTTATGAGTTTTCCCTTTCCCTTTGGAAGATTGCTCGGTGTTCGGAAAGTTTGTTATCATCCTTATGGTTACCTATGCCAAAGGGATGTGTTCCTTAGTTTAAAAATAAACATATAAATAATTTAGATGTAAATTTCAATACTCATCCTGAAAATTTCAAATCTAGCCACATATATAGTATAAAGAAAAAAATTACAGAATAATTATGAGACATTATGGATAATTAACTTAAACAAATGTGAAAAACTTAGGACATATAGAAAATTTAAGTTTATATTTAAATATGAAACTTATATTTCTGATATTAGAAATATTAGCCATAGAAACATTCTTACACGCTTTCGCACTAGTAACCACAAGCTCCATATTGAAACGGGTCGATATACCCGTCCAATTACTCCTGTTGAGAATCGTATATGTTCCAATTGTAACTCTAAAAGCGTAGAGGATGAACTTCATTTTCTAATGTATTGTCCCAAGTTTGATAACCACAGAAGAGAACTCTTTTCAAATGTTCTTAATGATAATGCTGCTATATTAAGTGCAGGGGATAAATTTGTTTGGATATTGAGCAACGAAGATCCATATTGCGTCAGAGAACTCGCAAAATTTATTCACTCGTGTTTTCAAATGGCACCATAGTTCTTAGATACGATAACGTAACCATCATTCCGCTTGTGCTCCATTTAGGGTTACGAATCGATCCCATTCAACGTATAGGAGCAGCGCCCGGAGTGATTCACACCGGGCGGTTTTTTGTCCTAATTCCGTTGTAAGTGGTTGGAAAAATTAACGGGGGTGAAAGATAAATATATTTAGGTAAACCTTGAGGTGTTAAATAATCGTTGCAGCAATCCATGGTAGACTTATATCCATCTGAAAATTTGAATGCATAACATCTTCTTTCTGTCCGACATTTTGTTTACAAGTTGCTAGTTCACGCGCACTTGCCTCGTTTTTGAGATATCCTTATTTGGATCAATTTTATAGTAAAACGTAGTAACAGTTTTCCATATTTGGCATATATGGATAGGCTCCGCCCATCGCGAGAGTCTACGTAAGGTGTTATGGCGGACAAGTAACAATTTTCAAATACGAAACCGGTCTTGAAGATAGAAACAGGGATAGTAACGCTTATTTCGTATCACCATTACTTAAAAATTGTTGGGAATAATAAGATATGACCAGATATGCAAAAAGAAAGTTGAAATATTCACGGAACGAAAATTTTAATTTGCTCCCATACGTTGAATGAGATCGATTCGTAACCCTAAATGGAGCACAAGCGGAATGAGGGTTACGTTATCGTATCTAAATAGTTCTCTGCATGCATGTTTTATATTTTATCTTTTCCAAATACAGTTATCTCTCTTTCATTGCCTCCCAATGCAAACTATAACACAAACTATAACCTATAATTTTATTGTTATTTTATTATGTCATTCTTCTTTCATGTACTATCTCATAATCTTTGTCAACCTTAATGTTCATTGATTGAGCTTTCTTAATAAAGTATTTCATATAATGTCAATACTGAACGACGGGCTATCCCAATCGGATGATATATTCGAGAACTAATTAATACTGAGTCTCCGGATTCTTTTCGGAATTGGTATACCGATACGACTCGATTATTTTGGGAAAAGAAATTACATTGTATGTAAATAGTGTGCTTTATTAATTAGGCAGTTCAATGACAATGAGTTGCTAATTTTCCGGCTAGCCCAGCCTTGCCGTTTTAACAGCGGTCACCTCTACATACATGTATTAAGCAGTCACCTATAATATTCAAAAATCGCATTTTCTTGACCTGTCATAATTTATAAAAAAAAAAATCATTTTGAACTTCTTTTAATAGGTCAGCTGTCTTATAAGAACACTTTTTCTTTGTCTCAAATGTGACCTCTTAATACAGGTTTGACTCTACATATTCTAATTAATGAAAATTTGGATCATATTCAATTTCATTATTGAAGTTAATTGTACCTCTATTACAGTAACGTATAAAGGATCCGGTTTCTTTTTCCTAGCCAAATATACTTTTCCTCCATATGGTAAATTTGAATCCCAGTCGGGATCCTCTGTTTCAGGTGGTATCAAACGTTGTCGGACTCCCGATATCCCAATACTTTCAGAAACTGCCATGATTCACGTCAGATTCGGCAACTGGATTTTACAGCGCCATCTATCGATTGTTATATTAGTTGCCATGACGGTACTATTTTCTAATAAAAGAGATCAATAAAACAATTAAATATTAATGTAAAATGTGTCTCTATCGAATTTTGATTGATTTTCGATTTGTTGTGCATATTTGTAATGCTTCGCATATTATTTGTGATACGTGGCGTTGAACGGACAGAGTATAACAGTGCTGGGATTGGGAACTAATAAAACGGATATTATTATAATATGTACTCGCAGGCCGGTTCAGTGGGGTGCTAAGCTTCTTTTTGTATAGGCCTAGCCCTACAGAAGACTGAAGAAGCCTTGTGTAGACGGATTGAGAAAAACTCATTGCATCATTGCAAAAATATACTTTCAATTGTTTCAAAATAATTAATTAGAGCTCTAGTATGACAAAGAATTTTAAAATATATCTTAAAATTCGTTGTCATACATTAATGTGTTACTATTACACAGTGTGGGAACGGAAGTGTATAGGAAATAAACAACTTCGGTATTTGTCATGGTGTATAGCGACGATCCATTGCTTGCTGGACATGTACAGCGTTTGAAATATGGGTCCACAGTTTTTTCAAATTTATTTTAATTTGGAAAGATTATTGACGTATATAGCGCTATATTTGCGTTCTTAGTTTCTTTATAACCATTTCAACCAGATCTGAGATGCTACTTTAACCGTGTGTGTAAAAGATTCAGTAAAAGATAAAGCTGTCGCATTTTAATATCAAAAGATGATTTTAAACATACATTATTATAGTCCATAAAGTAAAGTTTAACTGGACAATGCCACTATTATATACACAAATATCACTGTTATACCATGTAAAAGTAAAAGTCAATATATGCTTGACAAATGCACAAAATATGTCTTTAATTAATGATTTTTTTTTAAATCGATTATTTATATATTTAGTTACTAGTATATGAAATAATTCAGAATAATTTCAGGAGAGGATCCAGGGATGGCGCAAGGGGGTCCGTCCCCTTTTAGGAATCAAATAAACCTGTTTTTTGTCAACTTCCAAAATATAGTGAAAGTAAAGAAAAAGAAAAGCGAGCCTCCCTGGGCCCCCCTTTTTGAAAATTCTGGATCCGCCACTGAACTTAGCAGCTTTAATGACAGCTTATTTTGCGTAAACGCCATCGAAATTTTAAACTTTGAATAATATGGCCCAAGCTGAATTTCAGTCAAAGACATATAGATATGGACTAAACAACATAAGACAATAAGATTCCTCTAAAGTTTTGTAACTTTAAAGTTATGCTTACCATCTCCTGACTTTCTTTTCAACGAACTCGTCTTCAAGTGTTCGATAAACCGATTAGATGTCTGATGCCTTTGAAGTCAGTTATGTCTTTCATTGCTTGCAACGATATCGGTAGACTTCTAACGCTAACCGTATTTAGATTTCATATTTTTAAAATAAAACCTTTGTTATAAAAAAAAAGTCATCAATTGCGGTATGAGGCATTTGCCTCATTTGCCTCAATGTAGTTAAGGCCATGAAAGAACATGTAATAATAATAATAATAATAATAATAATAATAATAAGTTTATTTTCCAAATTGATTGATTGATTGATTGATTGATTGATGTTTAACGTCCAGCGAGCAATTTTTCAGCTATATTCAGGACGAGAATAATTTAAACGCCATGCACGGGACTCGAAACAAGGACATTTCCAAATTAAAGGGCCCATTAAGAGCATAACAGTGATAAACAAAAAAAAACAATTACATTACAATCATTGGAAAAAAAAGTACATGTATAGGTGAACAAATGAATGAACGAACGAACACTGTGTAATGGAGGAGAGGGTTCAGCTGTTAAGGGAAGCAACAACTAACGTAGTATAGATATTCATTATTAATATTATATAATCATTTAGACCATTTAGATTAGACCATCTTTGGGATCGCCACGATATAACAGAAATATTGTTGAAAGTGGCGTTGAACATCATAATCCCCCGGCCCCATCTTTGGGGTTGGTAGTGGAATAGATAAAATTGGGTAGTACATTGTGCAGTTATTTGTGACCTATTCGTATATTTCCCATGTGATTATACGTGTACAAATGAGAAATTGTCTTGCAACACAGAAGCTGCATGGGCTTAAAGATAGAAATATGTCCCATTGATATTTCGTAACTCAGAAACTTGCCCACATGTTATTGATATTTTTAAATAGACACTGATGAACCCAATCATATATTTGACGAAAACCGAAAAATTCGACCCAAGGCTAGACGCACGTCCACGGTCACTTGTTTCATGCAATGGTCCAACACCTACTTAATACAGTAGTTATGTTTAAGATGTGTGTACTAGACCAGTGCATGAAACAAGAGCTCGTCTGCATAAGTGACAAACATGAAAGTGCAGTGACCTTATCTCAGACATGGGTTTTCGTATGAGTTAATGATATAGCAGCCAAAACATGATCAGTTAAATAAATCCAATATATAGAACAAATACATGCCCAACGCTTAATCTCACTCGAAACATAATTTTTAGTTGAGAAGCTGACGATAATTTTGATAAATAAAGTAGCCGTATGTATACAATTCAAATGTCAAATTTGGTGCGATTCCCCGGGAAAATATAAGTAATAGCAGACGTACTGTAAAACTACAATGTTCTTTTGCAGATTTTTTTTTTCACGATATTGGATGGGTTTTTTTAGGCATGAAAATGCCTGAAAACGGTCTTCTTCCTATTCCAAGACTTGTTTGCCAAACAAATGCAAGGTATGTATCTTTGTTATGTTACGAATTTTGTTATGTCTTGTAAAGTGTCCTTTACCACAGTCGCTTGAATTTCAATGATTTAAATAAAGGAAGAGGAAAAAAAATATTGTATAGATATATAGTATATAGGGGTACTATATATATACAATATTTTTTTTCCTCTTCCTTTATTTAAATCATTGAAATTCAAGCGACTGTGCCTTTACTTCATTGTGAAATACGTTACGTTCAATGAAAATGGTTTTTCTTACCAGTATATAATAATTGGTGATTTGATTTTTGGTGTTTTAACTCCACTTTCAACAATATTTCAGCTATATCATGGCGACCAGTTTTAGTGGTGGAGGAAGCCGGAGTACCCGAAGAGAACCACCGACCATGGGCAAGCAACTGGTAAACTTTATCACTTGCGGCTGCGAGTCGAATGCACCCTTTTTTGTAATTTACAAAGCCGGGCGCGAACCCACGCCGTACTGGTGATAGGCTTGTATGAGTTGTTAGATCCAACGACCTAACTCACTCAGCCACCCGGGCTTCTATATAATTGGTGTATGCATAGGACGAGACCTAAAAGAAAAGAACTAAACCTCTAAAAGCAAAAATGAAACACAAAGTGCAATATTATATACAATTTCAAATAGGCAAATAAAGTAATGTTGGCTTAAAAACATTAGAGCGTGAACTACGTGCCTATTATTACTCCGCTTAGATCACAAGTATAATAAAATCATCCGGCCTGTGACAGAAGAATGTTTATGTCCCGATCATTTAAGGAATATTTGAAATTTTTGAACAGGTTATACGATTACGATATAACCTAGCTTGGGGTTGTTAAACCGCGAACAAAGCAGGGGCGGATCCAGGAAATATCCCAAAAATTTTCGCGTCTTGCTCAGCTCGGTGCGATTATTTTAAGTGCGCCCCCTAACTTGAAATCTTGGATCCGCCCCTGCAAAGGTTATACAAGTATAACCTGTTGAAAAAAAATTTAATATTCCTTATAATTTATTGTTACAACAAAATTTAATGATTCCCCGATTTTAATTACGATTATTTCATGTGACTATTTGAATTTGTCGTGCGAATGAATATGTTGGTCACAATACCAACCCAGGTTATCGAGTATATAACCAAAATTCTAATATGACGTACTGTTTTGGCTTTGTAAACAAAAGGGTATCAAAATCCCCGATTTCTTTAAGGAATACGTATTTGAAATTGTTGAACAGGTTATACGATATAACCTGGTTTGAGTCCGTTTATGCTTAATACAGTCATTCTCAATTAAGTCTGCCAATTCCGGAAAACATGTGTCGCTAATAGTTTTTGTAAAGATGGGTGATATTTAGGACCCCATTGTCTCCTGAAAGACCATATATATACTTCTCAATAAAATCGTATACAACTTTTTGTATCCACATCGGTATTTAAAATTTTATACTCCGACAAATGACTCCAAAATAGAAAAAATATACATGTCGCCAGTCTATATCATAAACTAAATTGCCGTTTATTTTCGAACGGAACCGAATTATTCTGAAGAAAATGAATTTAAATTGTTGTCAGAGATGGAGTTATTTACGTTTCATAATAAGTCTGGTACTGCACAATAACGGTTCCTTTATTTTTGCCTTTTTATTTTGTCGCTGATTTGCACGTTTCCTACGTTACAAACTTTCTCCTTGGCATTAAAGATTAAAATCACACGGAATATAAATTTATGTTAAACAGCTGCGTATTGATTTTATATCAAAATAATCAGAGAATACTCTATAGACTATTCATAATCATCTCCTAAAAATAAGAATAGATTTTACTGATAATTAGTTAAATACAAAATAAGAATGTTTCCTACGATACTCACGTTTTTCATTAATGGTATGGCTTTGATTTCCAAAGCCGATTCGGGTTTTATACGCATGCAGCCTTCTTATAAAAAACATAATTTATATGAAGTTGGAGTAAAATATAAAAAAAATATTGCATCAAATCATCATAAATGTTTCCAACGTTACCGTTTCCTACGATACCGGATGTTTAAAATCTTCTCGGTCGGAAAAAAATATTATTATTTTCATTCCATCCCCAGTCTCAGCACTTTCCAAAAAACACCAAACGACATGATTCACTCTCATGCTTAAAGCATAATGTAACGTAGGAAACCTGTATAAAATAAAGGGAAAAATGGTCCTCTTCCGTCTATGCTCACAATTTCAAAATGGTAAATGATATGCTATTGAAATTTTACAGGTTTGTTACTGATGTATTTTTCTTAAAGGAAACACAAAAATTAGAGGATATTTAGATAATTCATTTTTTTCAAAGTAGTCACACAGAAATGGCATACTTAACTGATAATGACTGAATAACCCGCGAAGCGGTTTATGAAAAGCGTAATTAAGCTGACCCAAACCAGGTTACGCAACCTGTTCAACAATTTCAAATATTCCTTATAATTTAATTTTTACAATTTTTTTTAATGATTCCTCGATTTTATTACGATTATTTCATGTGACTATTTGAATTTGTCGTTGGCGGATGAACACGTTGGTGACGTCACAATACCAACCCAGGTTATCAAGTATAACCAAAATTTTCTACAGGCGGATTAGCCAATCAGATTGAAGAATTTAAATCAAGTTAAATTATTATGACTTACCATGGATATTAAAATCTCCATCAAGCTTACCCTTTCTATTAATACCTTATTGCCATTACACAGTTACTGCATGTGACAAAAATAAACAGAATACAAACAATACAAACATGGTAATAAAGACAAAATAATTTTCAAATAAAAATTTCAAGAGTCACCTGTCCTCAGTTCTGTGACTTACCCATATTAAAATCTCCAACAAACTTACCCCTTCCATAAATTATTTCTTAATTTTCTCCAGGCGGATCATCCAATCAGATTGCAGTATTCAAATCAAATTAATATGCTTTTAACTAGGTAGTTTAGTTACAATGTTGTATATAAAGTGAATGACCTTACATGAACTACGTAACTATGACAAATTATTTAAAGCGAGTGAGTGATTGTTTTTGATTTTGTAATGGGCCGAGTTTATTATGGTCCGAGTTATTCAGTCACAGACTGAACCAATCGTAACTACTCGGCCTTGTTATTTGCAGCGTAGCGAGAATGGTAACTCGAATAATACTGCGCCCTCTATCGGCACTATCGCTGGACGAGAATGTAGCGACCAGCGGGAGCGTAATATAACGACTGGATTATTCGGGTTACGAGAATGGCCGAGTAGTTACGATTGCGACTGAACCTTATACTTCCGCTGTAGGTGGCGCATCAACGATTAAACGACGACTTCCGTCTTGAATGTTTTTTACCGGCGCCAAATATTAATCTCGATTAATCGGCGCCCAATACTTTTTCCATAATGGTAATGCAATTGTCAAATGTTCTATCTTCATTTCTCTGTCTAACGCTCCAATTATTTACATTGCACCACATCTAGAACTTCCATTATTTGATTTGAAAAAGGCGTTATTGTATTGTTTTCAAATGATGTTTACGCACGCGACCAATAAATATCAATAACATGCATAAAGTAGATCAAAATTGTATGTAAATCATATGTCCATTTTTATTTTATGTAATAGTCAGTAGTTGTATGTATTGCTATTGGTCTTGTTTCTCATTTATTGGAAGAATAGACGACATTCGGGCACTGGACACTGTCGATACAATTTCTGTAAATTGCACAGGGACTTGCATGCACCCGGCCTTTCGTTATCAATAATTTTAACCCTACTATCAATGTGCGGTACTGATAACGAAAGGTTGGGAGCAAGTCCCTGTGGTAAATTGGGAAGAAAATAGTGTCTTGTACTACAAAAAGTGAATCCATGCTTCCAATGCAAAAATAACTATGTAAACAAATCGACTGGGTACTGGTGAATGTTTCCAGATAGCGGCTAGTAGGAACATTCTTGCAGGGGAGGGGGGTTGTTAGGTTATACATAGTCCGAGATTCCTCTGCTGTTTGACGACTATTTACATCTGCTGTTGTCGTTGGAACGTCAGAGCGCTCTCCATAATGAAAACAGCGGATTTTTCTCCCCATCTCAACTAGCACATTTCCACATTTTGTGGCTATCAGATTTTATTTTCTATCCAAAACCCTAATATATATCGCTTCACCAATCATTTTTCTATTCATTCATAACCATCTTACCCTCAGAGAGTGGTGTTACACTCGATTACAGCACGTTTTTTCCTTACACCCGATGATTTGGTCATTTCACTGCCATTTTTTTTAGCGTGATCTCGTGATACTAACAGAGATGACAGCAATGCATTGCATGATGGGAGATGCTAAATACAGTGCACCAAATTAGCATACGTAAACAAACATACAAGACCATATAAAGCGTATTCTGCAGGACAAACAGTTCCATCTACAGCTCAAAGCAGAGCAGAAGGAAATAAAAAATATGTTGGATAGAATAGATTCATTTGGCAGTGTTATCCGCAGGCTTCGGAAAGAGCTTGTCTTAAGTTTCCCTCTATTTTGGACAAGGTCAGATCATATATGCAAATCATCTCCCATGATACATTGCGGTAATCATAGTTCTATCGAAGTCACGTGACAAATATTTCAAAATGACGAAATCATATGGTCTGGGGGAAATTGTGCTGTAATGGAGTGTAACATCAATTTCTGAGGGTAAGATGGTTATGAATGAATAGAAAAATGATTGGTGAAGCGATATATATTAGGGTTTTGGATAGAAAATAAAATCTGATAGCCACAAAACGTGGAAATGTGCCACGGCTGAGATGGGGAGAAAAATCCGCTGTTTTCATTATGGAGAGCGCTCTGATGTTTAACGACAACAGCAGATGTAAATAGTCGTCGAACGGCAGAGGAATCTTGGACTAGGTTATATACAAAGCCTGAGCGTGGACTGTAGTGGGTAATATGTTGGGAACCGTGGGGTATAGAAATGGGACCGAGAGCTTCTTCGGCTTGAAGGGGCATCCGTCGGTTGTGCAGGATGTATTAATTCACAACCAACCCGTCCTTTGATGTTTAATCGAAATAAATCTATCTGTAAGCAATATTAATCAATCATGTAAACAAATCTGTATATTTTCATGCAAGTTTTTCACATTTATACTATAATATTTTTGGACGCGTAGGACTACCTCCTGTCCTAGTATAATGATTTATTGGATTGCAGACAACTATGCATCAACAAAAGCTATTTTTGTCATGGTGCTGATGCAGGCCATCTTCCATAGTTCATTGACCATGATTGAGCTGTTCTCATTAGGCAGTCCTATGTCCAAAAGTACCTCTGTTTGTTTAAAAGTATCTTCAGTCAACATTTCCCATAGCACCATATTTATTAATCATATTGAACAAATTAAAAGTTTCTTGAAGCAAAATGGAATACATTTAAAGAAAATCTCCTTAGTCCTTAATGCGTAATGAATCAAATGGATTTCAATAAACAATATCAACATTTTAGATGTGCCACAGATACTTGCACTTCGTTTTTGACCAACGAGAAAGCGAAGTCAACATTCACGAGGCGACTTCTTCGTCCAAATCGCCACTAGCGCAAGCCCTGTCCTAGAGAGCCATTGTGTCTGATATTCTTGCTTGTATACGTAGGATATAGAATCATTTACTGCTACTGTGAATAAACATTTAAGATCTAAAATATAAAGAATCGAAGTAGCAGGAATGGTAATACAATAGTTAGTTGTTTACATTAAATCAAGGTAATTTTTATATCATTGCAGACTTTTGCAAGGAGTTCGAAGATGTTGCAGCACATCAACTACAGGATGCGATGCACCCTGCAAGATGGACGCACATTTATTGGAACCTTCAAAGCTTTTGACAAGCACATGAATTTAATATTGGGAGACTGTGATGAATTCCGTAAAATTAAGCCAAAGAGTTCTAAGGGAAGTGACAAGGAAGAGAAGAGAGTTCTAGGCTTGGTGCTTTTACGTGGAGAACATCTGGTTTCTATGACAGTGGAAGGGCCACCTCCGGCAGAGGTAAAAGAAAAAGTGTTGGCAGTATTCATCAGGACTCGCACTATCAAATTTGAAGTGCATGCCTGATAATTTTTATATATAATAATAACTTGAACTTTCTGAAAACTAAAGAACTTTTCACGTTTGACCCAACACTTCAACAAGCGTAAATTAATAACATATTTTTGTAAAGACTAAAATTTTCTTCAGAAAGAAATGTGTTTATAGCAATTTAAACAAATGTTCCACCAGGCACATGCAGTCATAAACTAAATTATTTCTATTTGTCCAAAAATCAAAGTTACTGAAATAAATAGAGAAATCAACATCCAAAGGTTATAATTTGATGAAAAATTACTAATTTTTTCAAGGTGACTTCCCATATCATCATACAGGTTCGTGTCCACTTCTAATGTAACAATTTTGTTTGCAAAATAGTACAACCGTCCCATAGGAAAACATAGTTAGCTTCAGCAAATAACTTGAAGGAAAAGGCCAGTCAGTTGAAAAGTTGTTTTAATTCAATTCATTATAACTTGTTATTCGTAAATAACTTATTATTTAAAAAAAAACACCTTTATTAACATTAATATACCCAATTAGAAATATGAATATTTGGAATTTCCTGTCACTGAGTCGTATCATGTTCGTTGAATAAATAACATGTATCTGACTCTTCCCAACATCGTGCCCATTTGGTTATGTTTTAATATCAGATCAACTGCAATACAATGTTTATAAATGTATATCGTTTTAATTTTGTTCTTAATATTCCCATCCCATGTTACATTTTCATAAAACAAAGGAGTTTATTTGTATCGGGGGACGGGGGGGTTCTACGTATAATTTCATGTTTTACATGATTGGCCGTAGGTTAAATAACTGTTATTTTTAACTCGTTTTGTGCTTACACATGTTTTTTTCTATTTTGTCCCCAATGCTGTCATACTTTCCCGTGTTTTTCGAGGTCACTGATCGATGATCATTGTGTTGACAGGTAGTCCTGTCCGGATCGGTAATTACACACAAAAAGTCTTCTCACACTTTCCCTTCGTTACTTAGTGCAATAAAATGCTTTAATAACATAAGTCATAATGATTTTGTAAATATCAAAAGATAAATATATACCACGTTATTTTACGATTTACATAATTATTAATGATAAAATTGCAACTGATCAATGCTGATATAATATACGATACCGATTGCGTGACGTAACGGGAAGGTATAATCCGAGAATGGATACGCCCCTTTTCAGGCTTTTGTCTCCTCCACATTGGAGAGTTTTGAAAAATGGCGATCCCTATTATTTGGTGCAACAGGCAACTTCAATGACCAAATTCTACCTTACGGTAAACTATTTTTAACATTCATTAACACAAATGTCTTTTTTTTACTGTCATTTAAATTTTCATGCTAACTTGTCAAGACCATGGCCTTTTCCTTTAAGCCAAGCATACTTTATGTTAAAACTGAGGTAAATATAAACTTACAATGAGGTTGGATTGCTTAATTTCTTTTACTAAGTCGTTGGCTGAAAAAAAATGTGTTTAAAACAACATTTCATTAAACGATGATAGTAGACAATCCAACCAATCAAAACAAACCAAAGTGTACTTGAAATGCAAAGCCATTCTACATTTCTCAGGAATACTTGTAGTAATGTCAGCATGATCCCTTCTATGCCAACAATGTCTGCACACACATTTAAATTATACAATTTTGATTAGTGATTATCTTGCTTCTGTCATTGTTTATCTACAGTAGTATTCCCATGTGATTTTTTGTAAATAAAAGAATAGCATAGGACAATGGATACAAAGAAATGTTGATGCTTATCATTGTGCACTTTCTTTCTATCTCGGCTACAACCAAGGCTATGACATTTTGAACACCTGAAAATTGTGTCAACTGACTAGAATTGCTGCCTGTTAATGGGAACACTGATATTGAAATCGGCATTATTTTATTTATAGGAGGGTATTGCAAGAGTTCCTTTATCAGGAGCAGGCCCTGGACAAGGCATGGGTAGGGCTGCTGGTCGTGGTGTTGGTCCTGGCGGAGGAAGTGGACCTGGATTACAGGGACCAGCCAGAGGTGTTGGTGGTCCATCGTATCAAAGTATGCAGCCAGGTGGACGTGGAGGTAAGATAAAAAAATTGATCTGACTGGAGAATAAAAAACAGTTGTTTATTACTTTAGTCTGAAAACGAGAGTTCACAAATTATAATCAGGGGTCGACTTAAGAAAAAAAAATTACTGGCTCTATGGGCCAGTAAAAAATTTAAACGACTGGCTCCTTCAAAATTCCATTGGCCAGAGAAATATCGAAGTGGACCAATAAGAAAAGGGGAGGGGGGGTCTGTTAGCTGGTTTAGGGATCTTAGAGCTTTAGCTCCTTCAGAATTTGTGGGTTTTTCTGATTATTGAACTTAATTACATTAACTTTGTGGGATTCTGATTTTTCATGCTGGTTTATACTATCCCGTTTATAGTTTTTGCATCCGGTAATGAAAGTGCCTGTTTTATCAAATTTAGTACAAACTGTACATGTCATTCCGCTAATGCCATTCTGCAACCATGGATAAGTTGTCGTCCAGGACGGAATAAATACACAATTTCTTTTTTCTGTTTCATACGCTTTACTTTTTTTGTTATTTGTAATTTCGACTTTACGTTTATACTATCCCTTTTATAGTTTTTGCATCCGGTAATGAAAATGCAGGTTTTATGCAAATTTAGAAGACAAATACACCTTTAAATTCAAAGAAAAACAAAAAGATCGCTCCATTGGACATTATTTACAAACGCATGCTTAGCTCCTCCTATTTTACGTGCCATTCAAGCCTAATGGCGATGTCGTAATACCCATAAGTCATATTGATTTACTATTTCCGTTTTGATAGATTTTATGAATGAATGCATCCAGGCGTTAATGCAGCGACTAGCGGGAGAGTAATATAACGACTGGATTATTCGGGTTATGTTATCAGTCGATATTGAATGACATGAAAGTACGAAAATTCTACCAGTTGGAAGAAACGAGAGTTGCTGGCCCAAGTGGCTCGAGAATATCAACTGGCCCAGCGGGCCGATCTTTGATCTGTTTGACTGGCCCGACTAAATATACTGGCCACAGGGCCAGCGGTTATGTCAAACCCTGATAATACATCCAATTCTTACAAGAAGGTCCTGTAACATTTTGATTATGTAAATATACAAGGGTAGCAATAAAATCATAGAACATTGGGCCGTCATGGCCGTGATCGTATGGTAGGTGAATTTACATTTACCTATGCAATCAATGCCTATTACCACTGATGTAAGTTCGAATCTCAATCAGGGCGAGGTGTACAACATTATGTGATAAAGTTTGTCAGTGACTTGCGACAGGTCAGTGGTTTTCTCCAGGCCCTCTGGTTTCCTCAACCAATAAAACTGACCTCCACCATATAACTGAAATATTGTTGAAAGTGACATTAAGCACCATCGAACAAGCACACAAAAAAAACATAGAACACCATTTGGCATTACTTTGTCCAAAATATTTGATTGGTAATTACATTGCCTTTTTTCTTACAGAAAATAATTCATCAGTATATCTTATTACATTTTTGTGTTCAACCACAGAGGTGTGAATCAAGATACAAACAAATTTTGATAAGTGATATACAGTACATTTATTATTGTTGGAAATCTATAGTTTTAAAAATATATATTTACAGGACCTCCTCGAGGACCTCCAAGTGGTGGATACAGAGGTGGTGGTGGAGGAGGGGGAGGGGGAATGAGAGGAGGATACCGAGGTAAGACATGTCATTCTAAACAGTTCATATACAATACTTTAAAATAATATTGATATTGATGAGGTGTGACTGGGTGTAGAATTTGTTTGGATGTTGTATTGAGTGCGGAGCTATTTGGTTCTGTTGTTAATATAATATTTTTTCACATAATTTGTCATCAAGATTTACAATAATGAAACATTAAATGACAGATAGGTTCACTGTTGGGGTTATTCCTCTTAAATCGTACAGAAATCTACAACAATACGAAACCATCTTGTGAAATGAACACATGCCTTATTATATGTACACAATATGCAGCCGAGGAATAGAAATAGAAATATAGATTCTCCTTCAGTTGCCCGTAGGTTACGATATTTCTCCACTCAAGAGAGTTAAATTAAAAATTTTAACCACAAGCCGTCAGGTGAGTGGTTAAAATTTTTTAATTTAACTCTCGAGAGTGGAGAAATATCATAACCCACATGGGCAACTGAAGGAGAATTTGTTTCTCCCATTATTTAACACGAACTTTATTTCAAAATTTGAAATTAATGCGGGGAAATGCACGAGACATTTTAATCCTCTAGAGGATTACAAATTTTTCTACCACTGGTTAAGTGGGGTTAAAGCACCGTAATAATGGGAGAATATACTTTTCATTTCAGTTAAACATCCATACATGCATGTAAACAGTTTAAAACAAATTACAAAGCAACCTCCAAAAAATGATGATAAAAAAAATAGGTAGAAGTCTTGCTGGACCTAATGTCTTGACAGAAGAAGATATTTTTTGCCAACTCTAGTTGTAGTCCATACAGCCGTATATTTTATATTTGGTACAATTGTAAAATTTAGAAACCATTTAATAGATCGGAATGTATTGGAACCTAGAATTAACATTTGATAATCAAATAGATCCCAGCATTCAAAAATGTAAAACCAGGGCTAATTTTTAATATATACCAGTACCATTTTTGTGCTAGGTATGTGTATCCTTATGATCTGTTGAAATATTATTTTCCATTGTTGGAACTCTTTTATATGATGTTTATTAAATGTTTATCTGTTTCAGGTGGACCAAGGTATTGAAGCGCAAGATCACATCAACTTGTATGAAAGGACGAGTGGGCACATCAAATCATTTTTATATCTCATGAACCATTAAAAATCATGTTTTTATGTTATGTCTGTGAGACATCATTTTACTCCATGTTGTAAATAATAAAAATATTCATGATCAGTGGTTTTATTGCATTGTCAATCTCAAATTAGTTAATGTGGAAAAGTGGTTCATAACCAAATGTTTATGATAAAGTCTGCTGAGTGAATTCACCAAAAATTACTTACTCATCTGAAATCAAAATTGACCAGAAACCTGCAAAGGCTGTCTACTTTCAACAAAACACCTGATGTCCCAACCAACAAACCTGGTGTCTTACTGCAAATACAGTTTCCAGGAGTTGTTTACCATATGTTGCTGGTTGTTGTACTACAGTGATGGAGGTAAAAAAAAATATGCTGAAAAATAGGGGCAGTTCATGCAAAAGCTGACTGGCATGAAATTTGTCATATTAAAAATAGTAGTTTTGGTTTCCGATCAATGACCAAAGGGTTATGTGAGCTATTGCCATCATTTGGATGTCCATACGGCATAAACTTATTTTAAAAATCTCCTCTGAAACCACCAGCTGGCTTTAATCATCCTTAGGGTGTCTACTTTGAACATTATATCTGATTACCCTGCCAATCGCCCGACATGACTATAGATTGTATGGGGTAAAACACACTTTTGCACTCAATAAAGCCACATTTTTTTCACTAAATTTAATTTTAATGAAAGGTATGTCATAAAATACAGGTTTTTCTGAAACGTAACACATTTTACCAAAAAAATGCAAATTGGGCTGATTTTGACATCAATTGATATGAAACTACTGTATCAAAGTACTTTTAGGATGGGATAGTTCTTGGGATGCCTCCTTTAAAAACTGTGTCACCTGCGTTACGCAGAGGCGACATATAGGGATCACTATGCGTCGGCGTCACAAAATAATTTGTCACATTTTTCTCAGGAACCACACAGGCCAGCTTCTTGATACTTGGCACTTAGAATATTTTTGATATCGAAAAAGTTCGCAGGCGACACATGTCTTCCCTGGAAGACTTACCACTAAGTTACTAAAATAGAATAATAAAATAAATTAGATTTATTCTAATAACGTATCTAATATATTTCCAAGTTTTAAATGCAAATAATTTCAATTGAGCCCAATTTTAACAAAAATTTATTCTAAAATCATCTCTGAAACAATTTGTTTATTTCACAACATGTATTATAAAAAAAATGAAAAAGATCAATGGATAAGAGAAGTAGCCTATTTTCTCCTAATACAAAGAAACAAGTAAAAATGTAACTAATTACAATAAATTTAACCATAGGCTTATTTTAAAGATGATAAAAGGGGAACAACTCTAGGAGACATAGTTTATTGCAAGAGAAATGTATCAGTTGGTGTTCCTCTAAATAATTCTTTTTCTAAGATGAATTCTCCCTTTGAATAAATGCAATACCTGTTGTCCTTTGTGGAGTCATTCAGTTGGAAGTTTAAATGTGTCAATGAAAAATCATCACTGATTAATTTTGCTGTACAAAAAAAAATGTACTCTAGTGATTAAAATGCATTTCTTTGAGGTCACACTATTGTTTTGACAGAGGATTGTTTTTAAGAATCTACAACTGATTCTTTTGTTCTTGTGTATTATGAACTCTTAACTTTTTACCATTTTATGCTTAAAAATTAACTTTTCATTAAGACATTTATACTTCAGGAAAGGTTTAATTTTTCCTTGCAATAAATTTTTCTGGGAAATCACTGAACCCTTTGAAATAGAACTTGGATGGTCTTGATCAAATGTATGTTTTTTTGTATTGATCGGAATTCCAAGATGGCCACCACCATAGGACAGTTTTGACATGGGGCGCTATGTGAAAATTAATTCCTAAGAAATAATTTTTCTCAAAAAATTAGACTTGATTGTTCCCAAACTGCATGAATAATCATTGGATGGTCTTAACTAGTGAATATTTTTGCATATGGGTCATAATTCCAAGATGGCCACCACAGCAGGACATGTCTTAACATAGGACATTATTTGAAAACGTGTTCATACTTTGTGGAATGGTCCTGAACTCAGAAATTTCACCTATTTGGAAGATATACAGAAGTTTTATTATACCCCCGCTCCCCCGAGAGGGGGGTATACTGTTTTACCTCTGTCCGTCCGTCCAAGATATTTTTCTCACATTTTTCTCGGCAACTATTGATGGCAGAAATCTTATATTTGGTCACAAGCTTCATATAGGTACCCCATATTGTGGGAAGCGTTTTTGGACTCGTCGGATTTCTACTTCCTGTTTGCCGACTTAGTTGGCTTTTATGTACATTTTTCTAAGCAACTATTGATCACAGGAATCTGATATTTGCTCACAAGCTTCATATAGGTATGCCATATTGTGGGAAGCATTTTTGGACCCGTTAGATTCCTACTTCCTGTTTGCCGACTTAGTTGGTTTTTATACACATTGAACATATATGCACATTTTTCTCAGCAAGTATTGATGGCAGAAATCTTATATTTGGTCACAAGCTTCATATAGGTACCCCATATCGTGGGAAGCGTTTTTGGACCCATCAGATTCCTACTTCATGTTTGCCGACTGTTGATTTTTATACACATTGATCATAATTTATATGCTCATTTTTCGGCACATTTTTCTCGGCAACTATTGATGGCAGAAATTTGATATTTGGTCACAGGCTTCATATAATAGGTATGCCATATTGTGGGAAGTGTTTTTGGACCCGTTAGATTCCTACTTCCTGTTTGCCGACTTGGTTGGTTTTTATACACATTGAACATATATGCAGGGGTATCATAAGTGAGCATCAGCTCACAGTTCATCTTGTTTTTCATGAAATTTTTACCCATTTATTTCTCTGATTTGATTGTGTGGAGACCTTACAATATTTGATTGACATATTTTATCTATCTCCTACAGTTTCTGAGATGAACTGGGGTCAACTTCCAAAATTTCAACTTTATTTCTATACCCCTGCTCCCCGAAGGAGGAGGGGGTATACTGTTTTACCTCTGTCTGTCCGTCCGTCCAAAATATATTTCGTCGCATTTTTCTCAGTAACTTGATGGCAGAAATCTGATATTTGGTCACAAGCTTCATATAGGTATGCCATATTGTGGGTAACGTTTTTGGACCCGTCAGATTCCTACTTCCTGTTTGCCGACTTGTTGGTTTTTATACACATTGAACATATATGCACATTTTTCTCCGCAACTATTGATGACAGAAATCTGATATTTGGTCACAAGCTTCATATAGGTACCCCATATCGTGGGAAGCGTTTTTGGACCCATCGGATTCCTACTTCCTGTTTGCCGACTTGATTTTTATACACATTGAACATATATATATGCACATTTTTCTAAGCAACTATTGATGGCAGAAATCTGATATTTGGTCACAAGCTTCATATAGGTATGCCATATCGTGGGAAGCATTTTTGGACCCTTCAGATTCCTACTTCCTGTTTGCCGACTTTGTTGATTTTTATACACATTGAACATATATGCCCATTTTTCTCAACAACTATTGATGGTAGAAATCTGATATTTGGTCACAAGCTTCATATAAGTACCCCATATCATGGGAAGCGTTTTTTGACCCGTCAGATTCCTACTTCCTGTTTGCCGAAGAGCAGGGGTATCATAAGTGAGCATTAGCTCACAGTTCATCTTGTTGATCCAGTTTTGATGCATTTGTTTATTTTATTTTTTTATTTTTTTGCAAAATGTTCATCTTTATGGATGAAAACCAAAAAAGAGATATTTTTTCAAGCCAGATAAGCATTTTTTTTCAGCTAGATCATTGGATGGACAAGTTACATTCGATAAGATGATGATGTTCAATTGGTACTAAACTCACTGAAACAGTCCAAGTCCATGAGAAGCCATGTTGCTCCACTCTGACACACATTACCCTGGTTAGAAGATGGTTTAATGGTTGGTCTGCTTGCCTGGAGTATGGTAGATCATGAGGTCAAGTCAAACTAGACTAAAAAAATGGCACTTCACTTGTTACTTCTCTGCTAATGCTAATGCTAAGCATGTAGTATTAGGGAGCAAGGGCAAAGACTGGTTGGCTCGGAATGGAGATATGTCGAGTGACACAACATGTCTACCCATGGAGTTGTTTCAGTGAACTAACAATGTAAAAATCCAACTGATGTAGCTGGAAAATTTCTCATTTGGTATTTAACAACAATCAATAGCTCACTTACTCATTACAAGCCAACCGGTCTTTGCTCTTACTCCTTAATGCTGAATGGTTAGCAGGGAAAGAGCACATACCAATTTTATAGTCTTGGTTTGACCAGACTGGGACTCTAGCCCATGACCTACCAGACATGGGGCCAGCATGTTGACCACTACACCACTCAGTTAGTTGCTCTTTGAATTGATTATGATTAGGGGCTTTAGGTAGTATCCCAGCAGATTTCCTCCATCAGTTGTGATTTTCGATTTACAATTGGTTCCAGTAAAACTGGTGTAGTAGGTCATCAATGCTGTGCCGAGTGTAACTGTTTATTGTGGAGACCAGAGTATGCTTGATTTGATGAAGAAGAAAAAACAAAATGTTTGGTGTCTGCTCAATAACTTTAAGTTCCCCTTTATCAAATTTGAAATTTATAAACAAGGTTAGGAATCATAAATATCAGCCAAGTTCGATTTTGGATTTTCCAATTGTTCCATTCTGGAGTCGTGCTTCTTGATTGGCCGAGATTTTTACACTGTGTTTTACCATAATACACAGACCAATTAAGATGCATTTTTTTAATAAATCTTTTGATTCAAGAATTGTGACCTTTCCTTGCTTTAGTTAAAACAGGGGTCATCCGTCTCCCATGGAAACATTCTTCCATATTTTGTCAATTTTCAAACTGCCCGCCAACCCAAATTCATCTTCCGCTGTCCCTGTTAATGACAGTATTTCCATTTTTGATACCCTTATAAATTCATGTATATTTATGGTCTTCTTATACTTGTTCGAATCCTGCTCGTGGCGAGGTGTACTCGATACATTGTGTGATAAAGTTTGTCAGTGACTTGGGACAGGTCGGTGGTTTTCTCGGGCTACTCCGGTTTCCTCCACCAATAAAACTGACCACCACGATATAACTGAAATATTCTTATACTGACAGAACTACAACTGTACAATGATGCACAATGTAATTATTCGATTGGTTCACCTTTCTGCGAGGTCCGAAATTCTCATGGGGAAAAAAGAAAGTCCACGAGGTTAAGAATTCTACGGGTTGTTGGTCCAAATTTCTACGTTTTCTACATCGTTATTTTATTCACGTTACGTCAGATAGGACATGTGTTTAAAATGTTGAGCCGCATGCACGTGTAAAGTCGGTACACAGTAAGATTTAAATGAGATAGCGAATCGGTTAGCTCAGAGACAATAGTAGAAGGATTTCCAATTCGTTATGACGAACATAGCAATGGAACATATATGTATATGATATCCTTTAATTTACTGGGAAATTGTGAA
>MJUT01012373.1:875418-920309 GCA_002080005.1 Gigantidas platifrons | reverse complement strand
CGATGGGGCATGGTCAACAACATGCCTGACCGTGGACCATATTGGGTAACGTGTTTGTTGAATGCCACGCCCCCTTCACGTCAAAAACCACTTATTGATTTCGAAAAAGAGAAGGTATTTTTTGTCCCTAAATCTCTATACTTTCTAGCGGCATTCAAGAGTCGCTGTCCCGGTTGGACTAACGCTGCCTCTTTTTTTACATAGTTTTTATGTTGAACTTGTTCTCGTCCTAGATATAGCTGAAATACTTTTCGTTGGACGTTAAGCAAAAATCAATTAATGAATAGTTTTATTACTTAGATTATGCTCTTGTCGTAGGTATATGTGCTATATAGAACCAGGGGCGTAGCTACGTGCCTACACTCAAATTTGGCATTTTGTTTTTAAATAAATAATGTCTGTACGCTCTGCATTCCGAGAATAACCTATTTGAGAATTCCGTACCAAATCGTACGGCAATGCTATATAAGTACTACNAAAATTTCCAAAATAAGCTGCTTTAATCAAAATTTGATATCCAAGTGATAATATCAGAAAGAAGTTGTTGTGGACCACTGAGCTTCTCATCAACTGGCTTTGGGGAGGGGTCTGAAGCTCATTCTGTTCTACTAGCATAACAACAAAGGCATTTGATTTATGTGGATCACAGGGTGACGTTTTGGGGATTGATTCTATGGAAGAAATATGGAATTGTATAAATTTGCATGTGCCGATTTTCATGTTTGGGGACACTTCAATACTAGTTCTATAAATGTCCATATCGTCTACTTCCAACGCTGTATTGTTAATTAGTTTCTTTGATTGTCTCTGAGACACGACGGAAATAACAAAAAGCTTGCCCATTTTGTATTTGTATTCCTCTACTTCATTTTTGATCGATATTTAATGTTTCTTTACGATATTTAGGCACCTTTCTGTCAAATGTACAAGTGACTGAATTTTTTAATTCTAAATTTTGGATTGGACGAGGGCGGTTCCGCAATTGACGCGGGGAAAAATAAAAAGTATTTTTTTCTTGTCGACATCAAAATACACGCGGCGAATCCGACGAACGATGTATTAATTTGGCGTGGCCTAAAGGGTAATAAAAGGAAAAAGACGTCAGAATCTACAGAAGAAATAGCTACAAAGTGATTTTTGAATCGTAATGATTGAAAAAAAATATCACTTCTAACATGATGTACATTCTTAATTTAGAGCAATTTTAGCATAACAAAAAAACAAGATCTCAGGAGCTTCCGGGGGACTTCGCCCCTGGACCCCCTGGGGGCCTAAAGCGGCCCCCAGACCTCTCGCCGTAAACTTTGTGCCTACACTCATTTACATGTCTAGCTACCCCCCTGAGAACCATATGCAGTTATGTACATTTGTATATTGCTGCTTAAAATAAGAAAACTAGCAGAATCACGACTAGCTGTCATAGACTACTGTGTCGCACTGGAGAAACCTGAAACTGCTTAACATTAAATTTGTCCCCCCCTTTTTTTTAGTCCCCTATCTCTCGATCTCGAAATTTGTGAATACTATTTCTTTAATTTCGACAATATTGTGTATTATGTGTGCATTCAGTATCTGATAAAATTGCAATTAAATTTTATATTTATACTAATTTAGATGTACATATCAATTACGTTATTACGTTAACTTGTAAAGTAAGTGAGTGATGCAGCGACTGGTACTTTAAACTTAAAACGGGGGTGGGAGGGGGGATTATTCTACATTGTATATATTACCTCGGGCTGGTTTTTCTTCACTTGATTTACATGTTAATATTAAAATGTATTCATAAATATCATCTTGGGCAAAGTCTGTCTATATTTGAAAATCATTGTACATGGAACAATTCAAAATATTTTTTATTGCGCCCTCGATCGCTCGTATCAAATCAATACATTCTTCCTACTAATTCTGACCACTGTCTTTGGGTAAACAAAATATAAGTAATTTGATCAATGTACTTGAACACATGATTTTTTTTTTTAAAAGAAGCTTTTAAAAAGGATATTGTCCTGTTCACTGGTTACCCTCATAAATAAAAAGTAGAAAATCTGAAATAAACACAAACTGCCGATGGGTATGTAGTAAAAAGATATTCAAAATTGAGTAGGAAGCGTGAACCAATTAACTTAATTTAGATCTACAGCAGATTTCATAACTCTTATATTTATTTATCAAACTGTATTTGTATTTTGTTTTTCAATGATTTTTTTTTAATATGACGATAAAAACATGGTACCCATGGCTGGTTTTTAGGGAATGGATTATTAACAAGTGGAACGAAATCCCTCATTTTTTTAATAGAATTATCCTCTGTAACGTCACTGTTCCATGTAATTCCCCCCAAGTTTCTTTACAATCTACGCGTTTTATTTATATACCCGTAGTTGATTTTTAGGAGATAGATTATTAACAAATGGAAAGAATTCCCTCATTTAAAATATATATATATATTATCATCTTTGTAACGTAAATTTTCTGTGTAATTCGAATTCAACACTGTCTTCACAAACTACGCGTTTTATTTATATCAGATTGCGTATAAAATGAAGAAACAAATTAAGAAAGTGGTTTAACTAAGACAGATAAGTGAAAATATGGCCCCGTGACATGTTCGTCGTTTATAAATAACTAATGAATGTATTGTGCCAAACTAGATTGAACACAGCATCTGTTAGGTTGCTATGGATCTCAGCCCCGGGCAAAATTTCTTCATTTAAACGTGACCTATGTGTTACTATGGAGCCGGTAGCACATTGTAGAATACCGCGCTAATATGATTTTGCCCCGAGGTAAAATACCCGCCAGTTCAATGCCGACGCCAGTAAAAGCTCATTTAAATAGAGAAGGCGGATCAGGAAAGCTGTAGAAAATATAACTGAAACAATTGTAAACAAGGAAATATATCTTTTGTCAGTCGGAAGAAAGACAGATCTATTCAAGGTAAATATATTTCTTCTTTTTTTTTTGGTTTTTATATTTATCGATCAGATATGAAATCAATTGTAAATCACATGTTCTATATCCTTTCTAACCCAATCTTACTATCGCCTCATATTAACAGATTTAAATTTGTTGAGGTATTATGTCTTTCACATTTATCTATTTATATAATTTGATAGTAATTTTGTTGAAAGTGTCCCAATTAAACAAAAGTCTAGTATCGTACGTACAGATATATACAATGTACATGTAAGTTAATACTGGATAGTTCAATACCAATGATACGTAATATGATCTTGTAGGGTTTGTTTTTGATTCCTATGTAAAACTTTCGTTTGGAACAAATATAAGAAACATCTTTGTTCTCGATAATGTTTTCACACCCCATAGTTTGTTCATCTTTTTATCAATATTAACACAAACATGTAAACCTACCCAAGGGCATTTGTCAATTATTATGGTATTTATAAATGTCAATATTATACCTATATTTATAATTCAAATTTCATGTCGGAACATATACAATGACAAAATAAATACACGTGTTTGTTAACCCGGATTGATCATTATTATGTTTATGTATAAAATTCAGAAATAAGGGGTACATATTTATATATTTCTAATAAAACATTTTCGTCCTCGTTTTCGCCATGGATAAATAGTTTCCAATTTCGTTGTCGGAATGATATAAAACCTTTGAATTTAAGAAATAACATTTTTTTTTAAAAACAAACAAAGAAGAGGATAATTAATGTTGACAACAATGACTAAAATAGAAAATAAACATATATATGTATGTACATTCTCTCTCCATCAACACCAAAGTAAGAGGAGAATACTAAATGTAGTCCCTTCATGTCACAATTTAGGATAGTCTTGCATTAATAAGTTTAGTTTAAGTTTATTTATAAAACAGTCATTGATACTGAGGACAAGGAACGTTTGAACTTGTTTATTATTAGGTATTTACCTCGTTCCCGTTGTTTTGTGTGTGTGACTAGCATTGAGGAGTTTATGGTGCTTAACGCCACTTTCAACAATATTTCAGTTATATCGTGGCGTTGAACATGTATCTGTTTCATATCATACGTTACAAATCATTATCGATTTATATGACAATTATGTTCGATTTGATTTGATTTGTTGTCTGTCAATTTCAAACTATTGATTTCCTCCTTTCCATTGATTCCACTCAAATTCAAAGATTTTGTAGTCCACCGTCATGCCGTGTATCCAAAAAGGAACGACTTCAATAGACCGAACTCCTTTTGCATACAAAGTTATGTAATTCTTAAAAACTTTAAATGATCTCTATAATACATTCAAGTCCAGTGCATGTGATTTGGAGTACACAAGAAATAACATGTGTAAAGAAGGAGTGTCGAGTCAACAAACCCCAGTGTATACAGTTTGAAATATTGCCTCGAGCGCCGCTGTGACGACGTTCAGAATAAACTACTGACCCCTGTTTAAGATATTTGTTTTCATTTTATTCTATAAGCTGTGTTGTTTTTGAATGAATAAAGACTTTATTTATATCAATGAACCCGATTTGTATTTTGAACCTTTGGATTTCCATAACACAATTGTATATGTAATTCGACGGTGTGCAACCGAAAAAGATAATTACCATATGTATGTATATATTTATGTCAACACTGAAGACCTTCGTGGTCGTGATCGTATGGTAGTTATGATTACAACTACATGTGCAATCAGTCCCTATCACCAATGTGAGTTCGAATCCCACTCATGGCGAGGTGTATTCGATACAACATTGACAGTGACTTGGTTTTCTCCGGTTACTCCGGTTTACTCCACTAATAAAATTGACCGCCACAATATAACTGAAATATTGTTGAAAGTGGCGTCAAACACCATAACCGTAATCGTATATCTAGGGAATTATTTTACAATGTATTAGGGGCCGGGGTGGCTTAATGAGTTAGGCAGTTGGATTACCTAATAACTCATACAAGCCTATCACCAATACGGCGTGGGTTCGCGCTCGGCTTTGTAAATTACAAAAAAGGGTGCACTCGACTCGCAGCCGCAAGTGATAAAGTTTACCAGTTGCTTGACCATGGTGGGTGGTTATCTCCGGGTACTATGGCTTCTTCCACCACTAAAACTGGTCGCCATGATATAGCTGAAATATTGCTGAAAGTGGCGTTAAACACAATATATCAATCAAATTTACAGTATATCGTTATTGAAAGCTAAAACTACGCATGTTGCCAGATACGATTCAATGGTCTGATTCTAGCAAATATTTAGAGGAGAAACATGTGGATGTTACTATATTCGATATTCTAATCAAGTACATTTTTGTATATTTAAGATCTGACCTGTAAACAGTTTTAACATTTTTAAATTGTCATGTACAACCTTTAACACAATCATCAACTTGTTGAAGACAGTCAGTATTTGGTAGAAGAGTAGAAGAAGGTTACGCAACCCGCTTATATGTAGTATTAGTACCCGGGGGTATCATTCGCTCTGTAGTCAGTGCTTCGACACTGACATGGTTTAATAGATATATTTATGTTTGAAATTCACAGTTCCCAAATAATGTCATTTATTAAAACTAAGACTACGAATCTCCAACGGGAAAAGATAATCGTAGTTTATATTGGTTATCCCGTCTAGGCCTTTTTGGTTATCCCGTCTAGGCCCTTTTGGTTTACTAGCTTCTACTTTCAACAATATTTCAGTTATATATCGTGGCGGTCAGTTTTATTGGTGGACGTAACTGTAGTACTTGCAGAAAACCACAGACCTGCAGCAAGTCACTGACCAACTGTATCACATAATGTTGTATCGAGAACACCTCGCCATGAGCGGGATTCGAACTCACAACTTTATTGGTGATAGGCACTGGCTGCACAGGTAATTGTAAATCCAACTACGATCACGACCGACTTCGACGGCCCCAAAAAATTAATATTATGTTTATGTCATCTCAGTTTGTAAAAATGTATCGTTTCTTCATTTCAGTTATTAGGTACAGAAGCCTTTAAATGGAAAATGACATCGCCGGTGCCTAATCAGACATCAGCATCTCCTAGGTCCTTGCACAATGGATCATTTTCTAAAATACCAATGTCAGGGGTGCCATGTCCTGCCACACCCACCAGATATACAGCTCCTGTTCACATTGATGTAGGAGGCGTCATATATACAGCATCATTGGATACATTGACAAAGTAAGTTGTGAAGTTGTAGCTCAAATGTTACATGTATATTGGTGACGTTTCTCTGGGCATAATTAACCCACAGAGCTACCCAGGGCGTCCTGGGGCCAGGTGGTGGATGGTGGATGCCATTTCAATGGGGATGATCATGTTATAATTCGGAAACCCCCACCGTATTTGAAGAGTGCCACGCTCCCTGCATGCTAAAAACATTTGTAGATTTCGAAAAAGTGTAGGCGTATTGAAACTGTTACATAAGACTAACGTTTTTCGTCCCTACCCAGCCCTCCATACTTTTCATGTGGCAGTTAAATATCAATTAAATTTAACCTTTAATATCCATTTCAAGAATAAAATTTAGGGCGAGAACTGACTGCTTATACCGCTGGATCTTAACAGAAAATAAAAATTGTGATTTATATTTTCCGGAAGCAACGTCGCATTTCATGCTCAAATGTCTAAAATACACCTAAATTCTTTCTCGAATTTTTTTTTTTTAAATACAAGACTGTTTTACAAAGTCAGCGTCAGGACTATTTCTTTGAGTTGTCTGCCATGAATAAATTGAAGGTCATGATGAGTGATGCAAACCATTTAAAAAAAAATTACAATGACATAGACCACTATTTTGATTCCAATTGTGAGTTGTAGTTAAGGTTGTTTTATGGTGTTTAACGCCACTCTCAGTTATATTGTGGCGGTCAGTTTTATTGATGGAGGAAACCGGAGTGCCCCGGGCGGAAAAAACCACACTGAGACCTGTTGCAAGTCACTGACAAACTTTATCTCATAATGCTGTATCGAGTACACCTCGCCATGAACAGGGTTCGCACTCACAACTTTAGTGGTGATAAGCACCAATTGCACAGGTAGTTGTAAATCCAACTACCATACAATCACGACCACGACGGCCCCATTGTTTTATGAATCATTACATAATAGCACTAGAAAGATTTTACCAAACTTTTATCAAAGATATGAATGTTATTTTATAATAATATCAACTTACTCTCTATACATGTGTTTACTTATTATTACGTGATGATTTCCGCATCGGCCAAGTTATTAGTCCGAGGGTAGCTGTATTGGCCTGAGGCGAAGCCGAAGGCCAATACACCTGCTCGAGGACTAATAACTAGGCCAATACGGAAATCATCACGTAATGATATATTTATTAATTAACCATAAAATTTCACCTTATAATGGGTATCTATAAAATTGATATATTTATTAATTAACCATGCAATTTTATCTTATAATGGGACAAAATCATAAACTCGGCCAATATAAAAAAAAAAACTAAGATAATATCGATATTGGCTTAGTGTTTTTTATATTGGCCAAGTTTATGATTTTATATTGTAAAGACAGTTTAGGTTGTATTGACAACAATAATATAGAGTTAATTAATAATGTGCAATATTGTATGTAGACACAAACACTGGTACCCTGACCGTGTTTGCACCTGCTGTAATGGGGTATTTTTCTTTATATATATATTTTACAAGGTCAGCTAAGTAATAAGAGATATGCAATTTAAAAAAGTACAAGGGAATAGATAATTATAAAGGACAAAAACAACAATTCACAGTTCTCACGAACTTTCTCATTAACTCGACCACCACTCATGTGAAATATCAATGACTGGCAGATTAAATCGTCAGTTCTAAAATCTATACTTTCAAACTAATCAATAGAACAGTTTTTTCATATCTAGAGGGTATTTTTGTATTATCTCATATTCATATATAGATATATTATATAGTTCCAAGAAATAATTGTTGCCAGGTGCACGAATCCGTTACGTCATATTATCATCCGGGTACTCAATGTTTTCTATGACTTCTGAGTACAAAACATGTTTTAACAAAATCTGTCAACTTCAAAGAATATCTCGTACTTTGTACATGACGGAGGAGTTTGTGTGTTCTTTCAAAATCAATTATATAGGAACATCCGTTCAACTGTTCGTGAAATTTCTCATCTCTTTATTAATATTTTATTAAACCTTAAGGCGCCTAAAACGAAGTATTCATAATAACTAAATATATCTGTTTCTTGCTTGGGGGATTCTTCTGCCTTATTACTCAGAATTGATGACGGGGCCTCGGGGATCAATTTTCTATCGACATGATCCAAACTGTTGAAAGATTTACACGAGGACAAATTTCGTGCCCGGAAACATTTTATACTTCAGCTTAATTGGATAGTGTTACTAGATAGAAAATATCCCCCAGTAGTAATCTAATTTAGTGGCTCAAATATAACAGCTTAGAGGTGGATTTAAATATTACGTGTCTTTAAAATTATTTTGTATTGAAGTAATAATACACAGCATAGAAAAAGCCTGAGGTAATTAAAAAGTACAAGAATTAACGGGGGAATGAATGTTTTTAAGATTATATATCTTGATATGAAATATAAAATTATTTGAAACGTAGACTTGAAGAGAACCGTATATACAGATCCCTGGATTGTGAATTTAAAAAAAATCAAATGGTTTGAATAACTTCCAAAACATTTCTTTCTGCTTATAAGTACAGTACAATGCAAGTTTATCCTACAATCATTATGATCCTTTATTTACAGAAGGTTTTATTCAAATTCTAGCATGTCATTGTCCACTATCAACTATTTAACTGTGATTTTGATTTGGAGTATAGAACTGTCATGAGAGGTTGATTGATTGGTTATTGCTTAACGCCCATCGAGAAAAGTATTTCAGCTATATTCAGGACGATAACCAGTTAAATAATATATAAAAGCTACATGTAATATAGAAATATGAGAAGCGATGAGCCATTGCATGCATGAGTCAATGGCTTTTGACTGGATCAATCATTGAAAAGGTATAGGGGGGTGGGGAGGGACGAAACATTTTGTCATTTGTAGCGGCTACAATTCACCTACTCTTTTTAGAAATCTACAAAAGATGTCTTTATAATTCATGTAGCGCGGCACCCTTCAAGCAGATTATCCACTATGGTCCATCGTCCGGCTTTCCGTATTATATATTGACAAGCCCCCTCCCCAATTGAGAGGGCTAGGCCAATCCGCCACCAGGGGACGCGCTGAGCAGCTCTGTGTGTTTAAGCCCTGTGAACCTTCCCCAGTACACAGTGTCAGTAGAGGAGTTAGATATTTGATTGATTCTCATTAGAGGAGTTGGGCATGTGATTGTAAAGAGAGGAATTTGGTATTTGATGGTCCAGAGAGGAGTTGGGTATTTTATTGCCAAGAGTGGGTTTTTTATTGTCAAGATAGGAATTTGGTATTTGATGGTCCAGAGAGGAGTTGGGTATTTGATTGCCAAGAGTGGGTTTTTGATTGTCAAGAAAGGAGTTTGGTATTTTATTGATTGTCAAGAGAGGAGTTGAGTATTTGATTGTCAAGAAAGGAGTTGGGTATTTGTCTGTCAGGAGAGGAGTTTGGTATTTGATTATCAAGAGGGGAGTTGGGTATTTGATTGTCAAGAGAGGAATTGGGTATTTGATTGTCAAGGAAGGAGTTTGGTATTTGATTGTCAATAAAGGAGTTGGGTATTTGTCTGTCAGGAGAGGAGTTTGGTATTTGATTGTCAGGAGAGGAGTTTGGTATTTGATTGTCAAGAGAGGAGTTGGGTATTTGATGGTCCAGAGAGGAGTTGGGTATTTGATTGTCAAAAGAGGAGTTGGGTATTTGATTGTCAACAGAGGATTTGGGTATTTGATTGTTAAAAGAGGAGTTGGGTATTTGGTTGTTAAGAGATGAGTTGGGTATTTGATTGTCAGGAGAGGAGTTGGGTGTTTGATTGTCAGGAGAGGAGTTGGGTATTTGATTGTCAATAGAGGAGTTTGGTATTTGATTGTCGGCAGATGAGTTGGGTATTTGATTGTCAGGGGAGGAGTTGGGTAATTTAATGTCAAGAGAGGAGTTGGGTAATTGATTGTCAAGAGAGGAGTTGGGTATTTGATGGTCCAGAGAGGAGTTGGGTATTTGATTGTCAAGAGAGGAGTGGGGTATTTGATGATCAGGAGAGGAGTTGGGTATTTGATTGCCAATAGAGGAGTTGGGTATTTGATTGTCAAGAGAGGAGTTGGGTATTTGATTGTCAAGAGAGGAGTTGTGTATTTGATTGTCAATAGAGGAGTTGGGTATTTGATTGTCAAGAGAGGAGTTGGGTATTTGATTGTCAGGAGAGGAGTTGGGGATTCGATTGTCGAGAGAGGAGTTGGGTATTTGATTGTCAGGAGGGGAGTTGGGTATTTGATTGTCAAGAGAGGAGTTGGGTATTTGACTGTCAGGAGAGGAGTTGTGTATTTGATTGTCAAGTGAGGAGTTGTCTGTTCTTTGATTTACGGATTCTGATTTCCCCTTTGGTATCTTCAAGCTCTTTTTGGGTATGTGATTGATAGTCAAGAGAGGTGTTGGGTTGGTTTATGGTGTTTAACGCCACTTTCAACAATATTTCAGTTTTATAATAACAGGTATTGGGGTCAATAGATTGATAGTCAAGATATCTCAATGAAAAAAAGTGTCACGTTTTAAACTATGTGATTAATTAGCTGTAAAGTTAGTCTTGTCAATATAGCTGAAAATGTGTTCGCCAGACAATCTCGATTGCAAGAAAGGCACACTACACAGATGGATATTAGTAATCTATCTCTTCATTGTTTATTAACTTACGTGTTTCATGAATGGTTGTACGATATACACGTCAGACATTTGTAGATTAGTGATCTAACACACCGTTGTTTGTTTACATAGTAGATTAGTGATCTAACACACCGTTGTTTGTTTACATATGTGTCATGCGTGGTGTTTTCTCGTGTTCTCATACCGTACAATGCTTTTTGCTAAATTATTCAAGATTGTATTTATTCTGTACTATATATGCCACATCTGCTATATTAATTTTTATTAACTAACAACGGATAACTGAGTTGACCTTTCTAACACTTTGTACTGACATGGCTGATATATTTATTATTCTGTTGTTTATTTGTCAATGTGCCTGTCCTCTCTCAACTTGTGATTAGTGAAGTTGAGGAAGCCATTCCTTGTGGTTTTGACAGGTTTCTTTATATTAATACGGTCTTATAGACGGAACTGAGTTTTATTAAAAGATTATCTTTATTTTGCAGATTTCCAGAATCAAGACTAGCAAAATTGTTTAATGGGAGTATTCCCATTGTTCTGGACACATTGAAGCAACACTATTTCATTGATCGCGATGGAAAAACATTTCGCCATATTCTGAATTACCTACGATCCTCTAAGTTAATTTTACCAGAGAATTTCAATGAGTATGAACAGTTGTATGAGGAGGCGAAATATTATGACCTGCATGGATTGGTTCATCACCTTGAAATAGTGCAAAAGGTGAAGAGTATTAAAAATGAAAAACCAGACTCTGCTGCGTGTAAAGGTGGGAGTGGTCGGGAGTTTTGTGATTGCATTGCAGTCTCCATAAATCCGGATCTTGGAGAAAGAATTTCACTGAGTGCTGAAAAACATTTGCTCGAAGAAGTTTTCCCTGAACTTTGTTCCGCATTAATGGACTCGAGAAATTCAGGATTTAATTTGGACAATCGGTACGTTATTAGGTTTCCCTTAAATGGATTTTGTAAGCTTAATTCTGTTCAGGTGTTTCAAAGACTTTTAAACAATAGTTTCCGCGTGGAAGCTTCCACTGGTGGAGGTGTTGAGGGACAACAATTCAGTGAATACTTATTTACTCGCAATCACTGTAAAAGAGTTTGAAATCAAATCTTCATACCAAGTCTTAAAACACCCCTTGTAAAATATATTTTGTCCGTTGAGCAAGATATGTGAAATATTATTTTTAACCGTTTATGTTATTTAAGTTAATACATGCAATTGTGTTGTGAAAACGTGTTCATATTTTAAACATGTTCATAGCTTAAACATGTTACTTGAAATCCATGATTAGTATTTTTGTTGTTTTTACTATATATACTTTTATGTTAGTTAAAGTTATGAAATAAAAAAAAGCAGCTGTGTAAACAACTAGTTTTAAACTTTGTTTGTTGGATGTGGCATGGTCGTGTTAGTAGTCTATCATACATGGACAAACGTAGTACATAGTATTGCAGTATTGTTGGTTCTGTTAAAATGCAAACAAAAATGATTGATTCGCTCACAGTAGTGACCCGGTTTGGTCTTCGCACACGGCGCGTTTCTGTAATATCCATCAGGGCTTTGCGCCTAGTCAAATGATTGGAAAGCCAGCATTTCTACGAAACCCTTCATCAGGCATACGCGCATAGTCAGATGATTGGAAACCCAGCGTTTCTGCGAAACCCTTCATCAGGTATACGCGCATAGTCAGATGATTTGAAAGCCAGAGTTTCTGCGAAACCCTTCATCAGGTATACGCGCATAGTCAGATGATTTGAAAGCCAGCGTTTATGCGAAACCCTTCATCAGGTATACGCGCATAGTCAGATGATTTGAAAGCCAGTGTTTCTGCGAAACCCTTCATCAGGTATACGCGCATAGTCAGATGATTTGAAAGCCAGCGTTTCTGCGAAACCCTTCATCAGGTATACGCGCATAGTCAGATGATTTGAAAGCCATCGTTTCTGCGAAACCCTTCATCAGGTATACGCGCATAGTCAAATGATTTGAAAGCCAGCGTTTCTGCGAAACCCTTCATCAGGTATACACGCATAGTCAGATGATTTGAAAGCCAGCGTTTCTGCGAAACCTTTCATCAGGTATACGCTCAAAGTCAAATGATTGGATTGTCAATGTTGTTCATAGTATATTGTCGTATGCCCATAATATTGTTCTGTGTTCTTGTATACATTCTTCAAATCATATACAAAATGTATATGTATTTTATATTATAGTACTGCAGTATGGTTGGTATTGAACATTACTTCCAATAAGATACTATCGTCATACTGTATGTTTATGTATAAGGTGATACAGTACTGGGTCCGATATATCATCACTGTATCATGAGTTCTATCGGTCGAATATTTCGTCATTGTGTTTCGTGTACTATCAGGTCGTATATTTAATCATTGTGTTCCGAGTCCTATTAGGTCTGATATTTCAGCATTGTGACATGAGTACTATCAGTCGAATATTACGTCATTGTGTTGCGAGTACTATCGGATCATGTATTTGATCATTGTGTTCCGAGTCCTATTGGGTCTGATATTTCACAATTGCGTTGCAGATCATTACGAGTGTGTTATTACATCACTGTGTACATACAAAACATATGTAATGTTGTAGTTTACTGATAATACATAACAATATGTTTCTATGTTTAGTTATAGTGCTTCTCGACATTTTATTGTCATTCTTCTACACATTCAATATTGTTGTGATGTGTTTTTTGTTCTCCTAGGGCTATACTTGTTTGACTTAATGACAGGACATTGTTCCTCATAATTAGTTTCAGTAAGCTATCAAATATTGTTACTCTACTGTAACTATTTATTACATAATTGATAATTTTTATTTCTTTTTTTTTTCCTTGTGTATTCCAGTTTTCGCCACAGATATGACTGAAAGTATTATTGTAAATGGCATTAATTACCAGTAAATCATGATCTGTTCCGGTCAATGTTACTGGAATAAGAACCACCCGTTGTCATATATTGAGAATATCAACAGTATGTTTTTGGCACTAAATCCTTGCTAATTTTGGTGAACAAATAGCGTTTAACACATACCAATAGGAATTTGAGTTGTTCTCAAAATATACTGAAATTGTTACAAAATGTGGTGTATCCTCCGTAAACACCTACTTACTATATCAGATATCTAAGACTCGTTTACTTCTGTCCTTAATTATATGCAAAGACATGTCTTTATATGGTTTCCAATTATCACCTCAAGTTTCTCAGTCAAGTTTATATATTCGAATGCCAAGAAAGTTTAAAACTAGCTTCAGGTGGTTATGTTCTGTGCTTCGAGTTTGATTTTTATAGTTACTTATTGGCTTGCCTTACTCTATGAACAATTATGTCATGTCAAAATTACGACGAGGATTGTACGTCTCGGATTTATACTGTGTGTATGATTGTGTCTCTGTGTTTCCAGGAGCCGTCTTGGTAGTGTTCGTATGATAGTTGGATTTGCACTAGAATTGTGATTCGAATTATGCTCATGGCGGTGTGTACTCGAAACAACATTATGTGATTAAGTTTGTCAGCGACTTGCGGAAAGTTGGTGGTTTTGTCCGGGTACTCTGGTTTCTTCCACCAATAATATATAGCTGAAATATTGTTGAAAGTGGCGTTAAACACCATAACATTAACCCGCAAACCTCTGCGCTTCCAGTTCTTGAAAACAACACATGCGAATAGAAGATTGTTCTGGTGTAACATGTGTCAGTACAGTCTGTGTTCCAGACTCATACCACCAATACCATGCGTAACCTGATTCGAAGTTGAAACTTGGGTAAACTAAAAGAGCTCACAGGATACAAGGTTACGTCAAACAATGCGAATAAAACATAGAAGAACGTTCTATCCCAAGTTCATAAAAGGTAATTTTGCCCGAGTGTCACCTCGATTCCCGAATTCCAGAGGTGTACAAACGTTGCAGTTGTTTTATGGACTGATTGTATTATTTGAACGAAGTTTTATCAGTATTCCATCGTACTGTTGGTTATCCAAATAAATAGCATTGCCACATTTTTGTTGTCCATATGAAGGGAAACATACACGAAGCAGGAACAGATAATCACCTTGTGTCATTGTCATTAAATTATTATGGTATTCGTGTAATTGTTATTTTGTTTATTTGCCTGTTTATTTTATTTTAATCTATTTCATTTTGATAGAGTTTGAGTCACGTGTGTAAAATGTTTATTTGGATTCTGATTTGATATTGCTGTTCGAGTGCATGATGGTTTCATTTGTATATTTACCACGATCTCCAGTATACCAATATTTTTGTTTTTTAATTTCGTTGTTGGGTGGGAATATCATAAGTATGGTTCTTCGTACTTCGCCATTAAATAAGTATTAGTTACAGTCTATCTAACATCAATTATCGAACATTATGTAGATGGAATCTGTAAGTTTTCTGGTAATTCACACAATTTTGTTCCAACAAATTGCGTATATATTTTTTCTATTTCTGAAGGCTAAATTCATTACAAGTAAATCTACACATTCTCGTCTATGGCCAGGGGCCAGATTAGGATGAAAGTTTATATTCCTGAGAGGAAATATGAACTTGCGTCAATTTATTTTGTACTTGTCCGGAAGGTAAGTATTAACAACAGAATGTATAAGGCTTCAGGCAAAACAGGATTGCAAAGCGCATTTGTAAAGCAAACAAAAGAATAAAGTTGATAAAAGCTTATGGATTAGACTGGCAGGCCCAACGGCTAGATATTTTATACAAGATATTTCGCCAATTATTTTGTGCACTGTAATTTAGTCATTTTGATAACACAATAATAATGAAATGCCCAACTGAAATACTTCTTTATAATTTAAATGACTACTGTTATTATACAGGACAAGATCAATTCTATATTATAAGGTTGATTTACAAATAGCTGTTGGAAAGTCTATATGAATACATAACTTATGTGTGTGGGGTTTTTGGGTAAAAGGGGGGGGGCAAACGGGCTCTGTCCTTATAGGGAAAGACATAATGACTACTGTTATTATTCAGTTTTATAAGGTTGGTTTATATATAGCTGTTGGAAAGTATATATGAATATATAACTTATGTGTGACCCCTGTTCATATATAGGGAAAAGGAACAATGACTCCACCTGAAACTTATTCTCCATACACCTGGAGTTTGTTGATAAAACGCAAACAAAATTAAACCGCAAAAATGGGATGTGCAGTTAAATGCTTTTAAGATATCGTAAACATTTATAAGATATTTTAAATGTATTAAAGCTATATCTCGAATACATTTGCGGTTATGATTTTTAAAGCGAACCATCTGGAGACGACCATCCCTCAATGTCTGAACAGTTCCAAAAGCCGATAGAAAAATCACAGAAAGAGGCAGGATCGATACCTCTAGCACACAAATGCATGGCTGCTTACTTTCATGGCTTGGCACAGGCAAAACGTGTCGGGGTTAAACTAGTTTTATTGGACAAAGCCTCCCTTCTTAGTTAAATAATGCTACATTGCAAGTGCTTTCCACGCGTGCATAAAATGGCAAAGCTCACATATAACAGGGACTGAGCGCACGTTACTGCGACGCCGTTTAAATAACCTTAGTTTCTGATTTAATGTGGTTGTTATTAGTTTTTATGATGCCATATCTACATAATCTTTATATCATAATAAACCGTAGGATATGAGGAATAATTTTCCGGCAATATTTATGAAATATATTGATATTTATTCTGTCGTATCCCAGCACGGAATCCCCCTTCCGTCTTAAAAACGTCCCGTCAGATGTAACATTTCTGTTACAAATTGATAAGATTTTCGGTCATTTCACGAAAACGCATGCACGGAAATCGCACCAAATCTGCTAAGAAAGTAAACGTCAAAATTCTTCCAACGTAATGTCTCGATGGCCGTTTTCTGTTGAGGTTTTTTGTTTTTATCCGCATGTATTTAAGTCCATTCAATGTGTCAGATACTGAACTGAAATGCTGATCACCAACTTTAAAAGCTTTTCCCGATAAATTTAGGTGAAGTTGAGTAAATATTTGTTCACTGTTATGCAGATCTATATTGTAAGAAATAATACAAGAAATTTTGAAGATGACTTTTGAAAGATAAAGAAATATTGACCGAAATACGCAGTATGAATGAATGTCCACTTCTTAATTTTACTAAAAAAAACAACGTCGCTTGGAATTTTAGCGATTTATAACGCAGCACACAAATAAATCATCGAAATTTGTATGTGCCAAGCAGTTAGTTCTATTCAAAGACTACCATTAATACCAATCATGAGTATATTAAAATTAAAACAAACACGAACAGAATAAAATGCTAAGTCTGAATGGACTGTCCACTTCATCAATTTCGACGTCAAATGCATTTTCAAGACTTTTGTTAATTTTGCGCCTGTCAGCGTTGCTTGTACCAGGAATCTGATCACATTTGTCAAAACATATGGTCAATTAAAAGAAGAAAACTTGGAAAATCAAATACCGGAACCACACTACCTTTAGATCTAAAAATGACAAAATTTTAATGTTCTTTTTAAATACCGAAAATACGACAAACTTTCTATTTAAAACCAAAAGATAACAACATTATTTCGACTATCTCACGGAAAATTTTAATGTATTAAAATACTTATATATATGTGCTTCGGTTGTTTAAGTGGTTCCTACTTTTTTACAAAATTTTATCACTCAAGTTCCACTTGTGAAGCAGGTACAACATTTGGTTTAAAGCGTCACAACGTTGAAAACGTCGCTTTTTAGCGTTACGTTACGTTACGTTACGCAACATTTTGCGTTCAGTCAGGGCGAGCAACGTTATTATACCGAATGCTATAATCTTGAGCATTATACTCAAGTGGCGATAGGGACTCATGATTACACAGGTAGTTGTAAATATAACAACCATACGATCACGACCGTCGTGACTCCACTTACGATTTTAATTTTGCCAAAATAAGCATAATTTATATAATCAACAAAATCGGCAAAATCACAGGTTAAACAAACAGAACTCGACAGTTTATAATTACATTCGGTCTTAAACTGTAAAAGTGTTGACCAATTTAAATGCAAATATATTGTTAGTAAACCGGATTTCTTAGTTGAAAATTTTTTTTAAAGAGGGACAAACTAGGGAACACTGTAACACACTTTAGCTAAGTTGACCAAGCTGATTCAGGGAAGCGCTTACATGTATGTGAAAAAAGCACGACCTACACTGAGACAGACGACGGACACAAAGCTCTGTATTTGTTGAAACGACTCTTGCTCTGGTAATCTAAAAAGCACACATATTAAACGGTACATACTGTTTTGAGTTGGCATGGAAAGCATAAATTCGATGAAACTTGTGAGTCGTGTTAATTCATTGTAACTTGATACAGAATATGAATTACCTCCCTCTATTTATTCTTTATAATAAATAAGTAAAGACCTTAAATGACAGATCTATTAATTTTGTTCTTTTGATATAAATTTTTAAAGATATTTTAGCGTTTTTCTGCCCAAGTTTAAACTGCTGTTTGTTTGATTCTATACAGAGAGGATCAAAGAGTATACATGTACTGGGTACTTTTGGCGATTCTAAGGCAGTTCTAGTGTACAAGCCCGGGGGCTAAAAACTATGTTTTTGTCCCCTCCCCCACATGTTTTGGCTACAATTGAGAAAAATATGAATTCTCAGCATCGAAGCAAAAGTGTTTAGATTAGCAAGAGGTATAAAGTATTTTGAAGCCCAAAGACATTTTTGTATTTTTATTTCTTGTCAGTTTTGAAAGCTTGCCCCCCACGTTCTGATCCTATCTTGAAGGTTGCTCCCTTTCGTGTTCTATCTTGAAGCCTCCCACTTTTCGATCCACTTGGCAAACTTTCCCCTCTACTTTCTTGTCAACTCCAAAAGTTTGTTCCCCGATTTTCCGGACCACTCCTACGTCTCTGTAATGACTCAACCCACAGAGTTACCAAATGACACGTCCACAGATCGCGGAGAGGAGATGTTCTATTGGGCTACCATGATATAATAAGGGAAAGCATGACCGTGGACTGTACAGTGGTTGCCGTGAAACGCGTTTATTCTCACAAAGCAAACGGTAGCATCCTGTTCCGTTAAGGAAAATTTCCGGAAAGTCAATTTTCCGTCCCATGATCGAGTTTGCGATGATCGAATTAGGCATTTAGATCACCTGCGGTCATTAATTATGCTGTCAACAAAAGTAAGCAATATTTGCCATTCTGAAAATTGGAATTTTCACAAGAACGTGGATGCCATGACTCCGCCAAAATGACCGTGAGCGAGTGGTGGGTATGGTTCAGGCTGGAATGACTCACCAGACCGTTGCAAACCACTTTAATGTGTCTAGAATAACTATTTCAAGGCTAATGATTCGTCTTCGACAAACAGGTAGGACGAATGACAGACCCCGTAGTTCGTCAGGCCGCGTGTAATGTCACAACGTCAAGACAGACATTTACGCCTTATTAACCTCCGGAACCGTATGCTAATGGCTGACGACACTGCCCGTAGAACACCTGGTCTAGCAAACGTCCGAATTTCGGGTCATACTGTTCCCAGAAGACTACGTAAATCTGGACTCCAAGCTAGGCGTCCGGTGGTAGAACCAGTCCTTAAACAACGCCATAGGACCGCGAGACTAGCCTGGGCCAGTGCACGCCGTCGTTGGAGGTTTCACACCTGGCAACATATCCTTTTTAGTGATGAATCCCAATGTTCACTTCCTTTTATAGGGATAGACATTATCGTGTGTACCACAGGCGTGGGGAACGTTTTACGGATCAGTGTGTGTAGGAGTCCGACTATTTTGGAGGCGGAAGTGTTATAGGCTGGAAATTACCATTATGGCCGTACTCAGCTCAAATTTGTTCAAGGAACATTAAATGCCGTAAAATACAGAGACGATATTCTTGATCCTATCGTTCTGCCCTTTCTGCAACAGCGAAACTTTGATCACATCTTTAAACATGACAATGCAAGATGTCACGTGCCTCGTGTTTGTCAAGACTTTCTAAACCAGAATCACATCCGTGTTCTTCCTTGGCCGGCATTATCACCGGATCTGTCACCATTGAACATTTATGGGATGAACTCGGTAGACGTGTTCGCAACCGTGAAAATCCCCCGAAAACACTACAGGAGCTACGTGACGCACTTGTGCACAAGCCTTTATCCAACGATTGATTGGTTTTATGCGTCGGAGATGCGAAGCTATCGTTGCTGCAAGAGGTTGTCACACACGTTACTGAACTCCGCAAACCTCCATGCTACATGACAATTTCTGTCTGTCCATGATTTGTTCTGACAATGATGTTGAAAAATTTTGTTGATATTTCCCTATTTGTTATGCCCATATGAATCTAAATTATGCGATTTTTGTCCATTTTATTTTCTCTATGTAAAAAATATTGATCATCAAACCGTTGTATCGTTTCTTCTGTTGGCTAGTATACATTGCTCAACTTGTTCCCGTGATGATGGTTCTAGTTCTCAATATGCGTGAAATATTTGCAGATGTACGTAAAGTAATGAACCAACAACAGTTGGTATATATAGAGTATATATTTCTATGCAAAATAAAATCTAAACCAGTACATTTTAACTCGTACTAACTAACCCCACAACTTATCAGTATATACATAGAGTTGTATCTTAGTAACAATAGCACGGAATCCAAACGATTAATGTGAAAAGGGGTACTCTGTTTATGTACGTAGAAAAATGTACATGTGGATTCGTTTCTTCCTGTTTATGTCTGGATTTTGCGATGCTCTTTATCGTCAGTCTAATATTGTTTTAAAAGACAATGGTTATTCTAATATTCTGTTAGCAATACACGACAGTGTTACTGACGAAACTATAGTTGATAAAATTAAGGTAGGTTTCATGATTTAAAAAAAGGGGTGATTATAATCCTCATATGTGTAAACAACAAATGACCGGTTTCTTAAACAGACACGGCGTATGAACCGGTATTAGCGTCGAAAATAAAGATATGTGGCTAGTATATTTTTGACGCTTATACTGCGCCATATTTGGGGGGGGGGGCGGTGTGCAAGAGATTGGAGTATACAGTGATTTCGGGTCACAAGGTGGTGGATAGTAAATTGTAAGATCAACGTTCATAGCAATTTATTCAAAGGGTTGTTAAAAAAATAACTCGTACCTAGCAAGTTTATGATCACATTACAAAATGTACAAGTGTGGTTGTTGGTTGGTTTGGTGGTGTTTAACGCCACTTTTAACAATATTTCAGTTATATCATGGTGGTCAGTTTTATTGGTGGAGGAAACCGGAGGAGCCGGAGAAAAACCACCGACTTGTCGCAAGTCACTGACAAACTTTATCACATAATGTTGTATACCTCGCCCTGATCGAGAATCGAACTTACAACATCAGTGGTAATTGACACTTGTTGCACAGGCATAGTTGTAAATCCAACTACCACGATCACAGCCACGACGACCCTCTTTACAAGTTTGAAGTTGTTCAGTTTTAGATATCTCATAAAATGTTAGAGATATATTATATGTTTTATTGATATCTTTGAAACATTTGTTTTATAAAAGCTATCTTATAAATTATTTAAGATGTCTTTAAAAGTTTATAAGATATATTTTAAACTTTTAAGGTATATTTTTGCATATCTAAAAAAAGTTGACTTGCAAATCAGGGCTCTGGTATGTATGACCACCAAACCAATTAAAAAGAAGAGCGATGTGCAGTCATTAACACTATTTGACAAACTTAAAGTGATTCGTTTTTAAATTTTATGATCGACATCTTGTGGTAGTATTATATATTTCTGCAGCATAATACCACTTTAAATCTAATGGATGCATTACATTTCAGACAGATTTTACAAAAGCCTCAGAATTTCTTCACAAGGCGACCAGGAATAGGACATTCTTTAAAGAAATTATAATACTTGTACCAAATACATGGAAAGATGGCCCGGGAATTACACCAGCAACGACTGGACAGACTCTACAATTTGCAGATATTGTTGTTTCTGGGCCCAGACCAACACACCGAAATTATCCTTACACAAGAACATATGCTGGGTGTGGTCATTCAGGAATTAATATTCAAATGACGTCGGATGTTTTCCTTAATCCGTCACAGAAACCTGTTGCGAGATTTCCTGGTAAATGCATTTAATATCATAAAATGAAAAGTCGATCAAAATAAAATATAGACATTTATTCTTGTACCTCGGATTCGTGTTCTCTATACGTCTGTTCAGATTATTCATTACTTTTCCATTTTATGTAAAATATATATATAGACATTTATAGATATTTGATTTGTCGAGGTTGTCCCACGTGACAGTGAACAAAACACTGTATTCCCTTCTATATGTTATTTACATAGATTCGTATTATATATTGATATACTGTATTAGCATTAAAATCATATATGTATTGCGCATGATACGTTGCTGGAATAACCTTCATTACATATACAAATGTATATATATACGCTTATAGTCAGTCGTTGGGAATAAACAGGATAGCCAAAATCGGTTAAGGTTACTATTACATGAGAGAGATTGATCTTAGTTCTAATAATTTACATTATTTAAGAACTGTAATTTTCAAACATAAATTTATCTAGTAAACCATGTCAGAGCCGAATCACTGACTACCTTGGGGACTAATTGTCCACCAGCTGAGGTATCGAATCAGTGATAGTAATATATACGTAGATATCTAATTTAGTGCGCATGGCGCATTTCTGGAAGAACCATCATCATAGCAAAACATGTCTTCTCTTCATATATCATTTTAAATAAAACGGACCGAAGTAGTGTATCGGGTCCGTATAGCGCTATTGACCCCTATGTTAAACCATTTTTCCCTCCTGAATTGTGCAGGCAGACTTGAGACCTATATCCAAATGTCTTAGGTAAGGTATTTCGTTATTAATGAGTGCTATGTCTAACCCTACGTCATTAATGTGTGATTTGTATCTGTGTTTCTCGGATAAATTTTCTGTTTATTGTACACAAAGGAGATATAAAGTTAACCCGATAGAAGATCACTCTGTATTTATCCAGGCTTGTGACTGGCTTGTGAGGCTGCATTAACCTTTTTTTTTTTTTGTGAATGTTTTCTTTTTTTTTTTATATAAACAACAAACGTATAATAATGTACACATTTTTTTATTTCACAAACTTTACACGTATAAACAATTATGTACAATTGAGTATCGTCTATCTTCCGACGGTATCTTCAACCTCACGAAAGGGCCAACAGTATGCTATCTTTCGTGCAGGGGCGTAAACTGCCGGAAAACCTTCTTTTGGCCATTACAGGATAGACGACCCTCTTAAAAGCCGTACGGTCGCGTGGTGTAGTCCTGCATGATGACTCTTTTGTCGAAGACTATCCTGTAGTCTTTGTCTTGATGTATGGTAAGTAGTCTCTTGTGGTCTCTCGTGATCTTGAAGTCGTTCCTCACAGTCTTGACGTCATCTCTGTTGTTAATGACCATGTCCTTGATCGTATCAAAGTTGATGGTCAAGGAGTTCTTGTAGTTGAGAGTGATGCCTCTCACTTTACATATGGTCGTATTTCCATCCTTATCGGGTCTGGCAATCTTGTAAGCATAGTTTTTCGGTCCACCGGTGACAAACTCTATTATTCTGTTGTCGGGCACTTCATCGGTAAGATCTCCTAGGTAGTCACCAAGTTCTGGTTTCCACTCGCCTGGCCTAGAGGTATACACGACTGAGTCTGTATCGGCGTATAAGGCACGGGGTCCTAATTGTTCTAAATAACTGTACAACTTCAAACGGGCTTGAGCTGTGGTATAGGCTGCTATGACTACGCTGGTTCCCCCAGATTCTTCGACGAACTCTTCTTTGTATTGATATCTCATTTCCACCATCTCGTCGCTGACAAAATTTATACCCATCACAAGAATCTGGTCGCTGGTCAACATGTCGAAATATTCGGTAGGTTCGGATATGTATTTTATCCGAGGCATGTTGGATCTCTGTCCGAATTTTCCCCAAAAGCTGTTCAGCATCAGTTTGGCTAATGCTCTCAATCCAGGATTCTTCTTTATGTTGTTGTAGTCCAGGAGTATTCCCTCCTTTTCGTGGTAGTCTCTGATGTACCTCCATCTATCTTTTTCGTTCTGACACCACTCTGGCCAACCGCTGGCTTCCTGCTTCATTTTGAGGAAGGTATTCACGTAATCGGTAAAGAGTCAAAAAGTAAAAAAAAAAAAGGTTAATGCAGCCTCACAAGCCAGTCACAAGCCTGGATAAATACAGAGTGATCTTCTATCGGGTTAACTTTATATCTCCTTTGTGTACAATAAACAGAAAATTTATCCGAGAAACACAGATACAAATCACACATTAATGACGTAGGGTTAGACATAGCACTCATTAATAACGAAATACCTTACCTAAGACATTTGGATATAGGTCTCAAGTCTGCCTGCACAATTCAGGAGGGAAAAATGGTTTAACATAGGGGTCAATAGCGCTATACGGACCCGATACACTACTGACCGAGTCTTTTTTGTTTGTTTTAAATGTACATTTATATTTCAGATAAATTTATAGTTCATGAATGGGCAACTTTCAGATGGGGAGTTTTTAATGAATATCCGAACAAAGGAGAGAACGAATTCTACTATTCTACAGCATTCGGACGACCCGATCCGATTAGGTGCTCTATAGGTCTTCTTGGGAGGATGTTTATACGGTCTCCAAATGGGTCAGTCCACATCTGTAACATCAAAGGACCACCTGATCATATTACAGGACTTCTTGACGAGAGGTGTAAATATTACCCTTATCCATACCACAACCGTGGAACCGAGTCACTGATGGATCATCAATGGATAAGGGAGGTAAATTATGGTCAATTTGAATTTCTACACATCCGTCGACAATGTTTTAATATTGCATGTTTTATGCTTATGTCTTCATATACGGAATACTCACTCAGAAAAGGTAACTTGTTTGTTAAACACCAAGGTATTAAAAACCAAATGAAAATGGTTGTGACAAGTGTCTGATTTAAACATATTTGTTATTGTCTTATAAATGTACAATTAGATTGGAAACAAGTTATATCAACTTAGTCCATCCGCTCCATACAATAATGCTATACACAAAAATATGAAAAATGTCTGTGGTTGATGTATATAGAACTATCGTTCGTTCACAGACTTGGCTGCTCATATTTGTTTAGAAGTATTGGAAAATACACCTGGCATATATATAGTTAAAACTATTAAACATTCAATTATTGTGTGCATTAATATTAACATATAATAACTAAGCTTAATAGTCGAATCATTCTAATATTTCCTGTTCTGAATCATTTTGAAAGTTAATTTACTTTGTTTTTCGTATTCACAATTCGGTCCTTTCCTCATTCATGACTTAACAAGACTGAGTAACACGACGGGTGCCACTAGTGGAACAGGAACTACCTATCCTTCCGGAGCACCGGAGTTCACCCCGGTTGTTTTTTTTTGTGAGGTTCGTATTTATCTTTTCAATTGTTATTTTATGTGTAGTGCTTTGTAGATCTATGCTTGTTATTTTGTCTCCTTTCTTTTGGCAGCTGTATTGTCTGTCCTCCTATCTATGTTTGTTATTTTGTCTCCTTTCTTTTGGCAGCTGTATTGTCTGTCCTCCTTCGATTTACGGCTTGTGTCTTCAAACTTTCACCAAACCATTTCAGATAACAGACTTCTGCGATGACAGACATGACTACCGAAATAATCATTTTGGTCACAATATAGAGGCTCCTAACCAGCACAACCGACTTTGTAGTCATCGGAGTACATGGAATGTAATAGAAAATACAGATGACTTCCGAGATGGAAAAAATCCACCACGTAATATTTCTAATTTAGCACCAACGTTTAAAGTAGTGAAAGCCGCAAGACAAAAAAGGGCAACATTGTACTTGGTAAGTTCATATTTGTAAATCATAGAAAATAGTGCAAATTGTAAACAATTATATACCACATAATTTATCATAAATAAATAAATAAAAATTCCCCTTTGTACATCGTGACGTATTATCCTTTTGATTAAACATATACAATATATACATTGTTTTAACCCCCAAAAGAAACATTTGGGGGTAAATAAGACGAGTCAAATAATAAGTAATATGTAAATGTTGCAAGTAGTTGGTGAGTGAGTAATTGTTGCTTAACGCCAACTCAACAATGTTTCAGCTCTTTCATGACGAGAACAAGTTAATTTTCAATGAGATGATGATGAGGCCCGCTTTGTACTAGACGATCAGTTGGACCTTTATAGTGCTAGCTCACTGAAACAACAATCCGCGGATACATATCTCGCCTCACTCACACGACAACAGCGAAAAGTGAAAATAGCCAACTGTACCAAAAGGGGGTAATTCTGATAGAAAAGTAAATGTTTAAACTATGCATATTATTATTTGCATAATATCAAAGCAAAGTGAGATCGGACACAAGTTATAACAACTTTATACAAACCTTTTCTCTATTGAAAAGTAAAACTATCTTAATAGGAGGATGAAGACCTGAAATCCAGTCAATTAGCAGACCATCTCGTACACTTGTTTCATCCCTCAACTGATGTATTATTGACACACCCAGACAAGCAGACAGGTGACCTTCTTGTCAAGAGAGCTGTCAACAGAAGAATATCACTTCTTCCAAAGAATGATCGACAGAGTTTTGCAAGCAAGCCTTTCAAGGTACTTACCATTTGTTTTGAACACAAACCACTATTCATTACCTGCATGCATGTATTCACATGTTTCAGATTTACTTACTTTGCTTGATTTTAAGCTTTCGTCGTTAGACCACATTCTCCATTGCCATAAAAGCCATGGAACAAGCCACAATACTAATAATTCTCACCTCGCAACACCCCTGGGTAGATAAAAAAAAATACTACTGGATTCGAAAACAAGGAAGCACAACACCCACCGGTATGGTTGTAACCACAACATTAATTATGTAGGTATTCTTTCAAGTCATACCTGTAGTTCCGTTAATGGGCATGCATCACATTCACAGGAAACCATATTCACTAGCTCTTTCAAAACTGAATTCTTCCCATAATCCGCTTATGGTCATCGTCCTGGATAGTGCCCATCACAACATTTTCAAACAAGTTTCCACCTACTTAAAAATATAATTATTCATTGAATCATCCCGATATCTCCAAACTAGCAATGTTGTAGTCCATAATGTGTATATTCCGTTCTTCTGCTGAGGCCGTTTTCGCAAACATTTTAAGAAGAGTTTGAAGATAGCAGAATCCGTATATCGAAGAAGAACAGACAACAACATGGCCAAAAGAAAAAGTACAAAAGGACAAACAACGATCTACAAAACATGCATATAAAACTAAATATCGAGTAACACGAACCCCACTAATTGATTTGCAGTTTTGCTATGGATGAGGACACACAGAGCGACAGGTGGGCTTGTGCAACATTACAGACCATGGAGGTATATTGTTGTTTTTGATTTGCTTTATAGGACTTTACGTTTCAAGCAACAGAGAAAACTTTCAGGATCGACGGCTTATGTCCATTGATGAGCTATATTGTGCTTTGTGTAACCTTATTGATCGACACGTCTATTTCCGATTCTGAAGCCACAAAGGTGCAAATTAATTATGCTGCGACGCGGAATTTGTCACCAAAATAGTTTGAAGATACCAAAAAGTCAGAAGGTATAAATCAGACGATGCAATGGTCGTCTGTGGTAGTCACAATTTACTCCGTTTGTCTTTTATGACTTACCATCGGAATTTAAAATGAATATCACGGTGGATTCCAGAGCGCAAGTAGTGGAACATGAACTGCTTACCCTTGCGTTCACTTGTGTTCACTCCCAGTTTTAGTGGATTTCAAGTTGCTCAATAATTAGGTTTTTGTGTAGAATTTTGTGGATCATTGTTAGACTGGTTTTTTTCCATTTCCAATTAACGACACATGATTACCTATCTGGCACATTCCAACTTATTTTGGTTCACATATTGATCATGGCAAATATAAGGAATTGATAACCAATCATATGTCACATAACATTGTCCTATTGTTTGTGTTCTACTGGTGTTGTTAAATTAACGAGTGGTAAATATAGAACAGCAGTAACACCGTTGTTCCTACAGTATCCTAGACTCTCAACTATTATTTTGTAGAACTGCAAAATACTAAATTAAGATGAAAGATAAATAATTGTCTTTTTTTTTCAGAAGAAAGAGGAAAGTGAAGGACATCATATAGTCATTAGTTGTAACAACACCTTTGACCACTCTCTAGACAAAGGTGACAACATCCATATCCTTGGGTGCAATGGTAAGTGATGTATTTATTATGTTTTGTCTGTGTTTATAGACGGAATTCTGTATACATATACATACAATATAAGTGCAGTGTCTTAAAATGTAAAGTTTATGTGTATGAGGCTTAAACACTGGGACAAAGGTGAGGGTCATCAATATCAACACCTTATTGAAAAGTATTCTGTCATTTGCGTAAATACCACGAGAGATGGTAATTGCAATTATATTTTGGTTCAGAGTTGTCCATTGTCTCCCTATTATGTTTTCCCGATGGCTTTATGTACAAGTGTTAACATCTAAACGCCATCAACTCTTTTTGTGTTATACACATGAAGATTTTGCGCCAGGAAGACAAAATACTAATATGCTATCATTATGATTCAGCGTACCTTAGTTTTATGTGTATGCTTTGTAGATCGTTGTTTGTCTTTTTGTGCTTTTTCTGTTGGTCATTGTGTTGTCTGTCGATTTACGGATTCTGATTACCACTTTGATATCATCAAACTCTTCTTACAACAACACTGCTCACAAAATTATGTACTTATTAAAACGAAAGTCACTCTCTCTATGACATAGGTAACCTTAACCGATTTTGGCTATCCTGTTTAAGACATTTGGCTTACTTTCTCCCAAAGGCTTTTGAATAATTGGCTTTCTGATCTTTTGACTGAGTTTATCTCGGAAAGGTTATTAAAATAAAACGTACCGCGCACACTAAATTAGATATTCACACTTTTATTTTTAGTCATATATCGAGGGTCGACATTTAACTCTCATGTGGAAAGCACTTACATGACCGCATAATTTCGATAACAGAAGGAGGTTTTGGTCCATGTACAGTACTGTAGCTAGTTTATCGCGCCTGAACCAATCCAGAAGAGTGAGTGGTCATGTACAGCCGTGTCAGACGTATCGATATTGCTTCTGTGTCAACGATTTTACGATTGGATTTTGGAACTGTTCTGATATTTTTTTGTATTTGTATTTCGAACGACATTCTATGTAATCATTAAACCGATTTGAGCGTTCAGAAGACTAATGAACAAGATTATTAGCAAAATTGAAAATGAAATAAATGGCGTTCCTCGGAAATAACATTTACACTTATCAATGTACTCTTACCATTCATAGCTTTGCTCTCCCCACGTGTTGATAGTACAATACGTGGATAGAAACAGGTGTCTCTGTAGATTTCGCAATCGGCAACAATTCCTGTTTTATTTTGATAGGAAAAGAACGATCTACAGCTTCCTTATTTGAACTGTCACGCATTCTCCATGACCACGGGCAAGAACCAGTGCATGTAAGTCCTGCAATACAATCAATAATTATTGCGCGTTTGTTTTATTACCCCATATGTTTGCATTGAAATAATTTGATGAGGTTTGGGGTATGGAAACATACAACTAGTTTAATCCCGCCATTTTTTATTGAAATGCCTGTAGATTATGTATCTTTTCGTTCAGATATTATTTGATATTTGGTATGCTAATTATTGTATGTGTTTTTTTTTCTCTGTGGATTTGCCCTGTTCATCCATTATGATATTGTTGTATATATATGTTGAGTCTTGTTACAGTGCAACTGTCTGAGAGTATTAATAATACCTTAAATCTTAAAACCAAGCCAGGAAAGTGTGTAGTCATGTATTTTTGTGTTAGGGTTATTGGTCTCTTTATACGATTGTACTTTTCTTTTGGAACTGTTCCGACAGTGTGGGGGGGGTTTTGTTTTCCTCTTGGAACTGTTCCGACAGTGTGGGGGTTTTAATTTTCTTTTGGAACTGTTTCGACAGTGTGGGGATTTTGTTTTTCTTTTGGAACTATTCCAACAGTGTGGGGATTTTGTTTTTCTTTTGGAACTGTTCCGACAGTGTGGGGGTTTTATTTTTCTTTTGGAACTGTTCCGACAGTGTGGGGATTTTGTTTTTCTTTTGGAACTGTCCCGACAGTGTGGGGATTTTGTTTTTCTTTTGGAACTATTCCAACAGTGTGGGGATTTTGTTTTTCTTTTGGAACTGTTCCGACAGTGTGGGGGGTTTTGTTTTCCTTTTGGAACTGTTCCGACAGTGTGGGCGTTTTATTTTTCTTTTGGAACTGTTCCGACAGTGTGCGGATTTTGTTTTTCTTTTGGAACTATTCCAACAGTGTGGGGATTTTGTTTTTCTTTTGGAACTGTTCCGACAGTGTGGGGGGTTTTGTTTTCCTTTTGGAACTGTTCCGACAGTGTGGGGGTTTAATTTTTCTTTTGGAACTGTTCCGACAGTGTGGGGATTTTGTTTTTCTTTTGGAACTGTTCCGACAGTGTGGGGATTTTGTTTTTCTTTTGGAACTGTTCCGACAGTGTGGGGGGTTTTGTTTTTCTTTTGGAACTGTTCCGACAGTGTGGGGATTTTTTTTTTAAACTGTACCGACAGTGTTGGGATTTTGTTTTACTTTTGGAACTGTTCCGACAGTGTGGGGATTTTTTTTTTTGAAACTGTACCGACAGTGTTGGGATTTTGTTTTACTTTTGGAACTGTTCCGACAGTGTGGGGATTTTGTTTTTCTTTTGAAACTGTTCCGACAGTGTGGGGGATTTTGTTTTTCTTTTGGAACTGTTCCAACAGTGTGGGGATTTTGTTTTTCTTTTGAAACTGTTCCGACAGTGTGGGGGATTTTGTTTTTCTTTTGGAACTGTTCCGACAGTGTGGGGATTATTTTTTTTTGGAACTGTTCCAACAGTGAGGGGATTTTGTTTTTCTTTTGGAACTGTTCCGACAGTGTGGGAGGTTTTGTTTTTCTTTTGGAACTGTTCCGACAGTGTGGGGATTTTGTTTTTCTTTTGGAACTGTTCCGACAGTGTGGGGGGTTTTGTTTTTCTGTTGGAACTGTTCCGACAGTGTGGGGATTTTGTTTTTCTTTTGGAACTGTTCCGACAGTGTGGGGATTTTGTTTTTCTTTTGGAACTGTTCCAACAGTGTGGGGGTTTTGTTTTTCTTTTGGAACTGTTCCAACAGTGTGGGGGTTTTGTTTCTCTTTTGGAACTGTTCCGACAGTGTGGGGGTTTTGTTTTTCCATTTTATTACCATACTTTAGTTTGTTAAATTAAAAACAAAAAATGTTTGCAATCGGAGTATTTATTTTGATTGATTGATTGTTTAATGTCAAGTGAACTTTATTTCAATAATATACACGAGGATAACAAAATAATAAACATTAAATTATGTTGGATAAAAGGTGGTTTTGGGATAGGTCTATCTGTGTCACATTAGATTTCCACAAGAAGAAGAAAAGGAATAATATAATGGAGAAAGTTTAAATATTTGTCCCTGTAACATGATTGACGGTGCTTAACGCCACTTTCAACAATATTTCAGTTATATCGTGGCGGTCGGTTTTATTGGTGGAGGAAACCAGAGTACCCGGAGTAATCCACCGATCTGTCGTAAGTACACCTCGTCCTGATCGAGATTCGAACTCATTACATCAGTAGTGACAGGCACTGATTGCATAGGTAGTTGTAAATCTAACTACTATACGATCACGACCGGCCTTGCAACAGGCCACCAACCACCACTCGTAACAAGCGTACTAACTAGTATTGGAATTTGCTCGTTAGGAGATGTTGTAGGTTATCTAGCACTATAGGAAGGCGCGTGGTATTTTCCGTGCACTTAAACACTCATTTACGTTCTATCCCGAGGGCGAATTGTGCGTGTGGAGTCCTCCCGCACAACTAAGGAACGCACCTTTAAAAGTGGTTGTAGCCCGAAGTATTTCTATACACAGATTCCCTCGGTAAGAGAAGCTTTTTTTAAATTAAATACTACTTCACAAATCATCAAAGCACTATTTTGATATTAAGAAATGATTGTTGGATAATAAAAAATAAATAAATACCACACCGTCAGAATAGTTCCAAAATGTAATAGACAAATCGTAAAAATAAAAGCAAAATTGCTATCCGTACCAAACATAAAACTTGACCGTTCACTTTCATGGCTGGTACAGGCACTTCTATTAAAAGTGGCGGGGATGAGTTAGTTTTACGGGTCCAAACATCCCCTCCTAGTGAAGTGATGTGATTTATTTTATTTTAATTATTAACTTACACCCTCCATATTAAAATCTTCATGCGTTGCGAAAATATACACCATGTATCAGAAATAGCACCCAAGCTTAAATTTCACTTGGTTTCTATTTTTAGATTTATTATAAAACGCTGTATCTAAAATTTGGTAAAATTCTTCAAGATTCCTTCGTTGTGGATGAATTTCTCGCCGGTACATTGTCACTCCGAGTAACTTACAACGAGAACCCTGCACCAGAAATGACGATTAAATCACCCAGTGGAAAGATTATAAAGGCTACGTCTGTAGATGATAAACTGAAAATTGTGAACCTGTATGTAGAATCTCCTGAAGTAAGTACAATCCCTTTGTTTTGCTATATTGTATTTTGGGTTATTTTAATGATATAATGTTCTAATAATTGAAATGTTCATCAAACAAATTGTACATATCATTTATATGTTGAGAATCCGAATCTTACGTACAAGAATGAAGAGAGAAAAACGCATATTTCGATCACATACTATATTTGCTTAATAAAAAAGTTTTTTTTAAAGAGCAACTTAAATACTTTGAATAGACCGAGATAAATAAGATAGGAACATGTGTAATATTTTGCCCAATGAGAAGGAAATTGTGATCTGTATTCCCGAAGCATTCAAAACAATACCCTTTCGAAAGAAAAAGTTAGCCTGTGACTTCTGGCATGTTTTTTCCCGATGCTCCGATTAACTCCAATTGACAGCTGATTATATATATAATTTGTGAAGTGTTTTTTTTAATTTGATATCTATAATCTCTTAACACCAATCCAATACCAAATACTACAATCGCTAGTTCTTATCTAGCTGCGGAACCGTAGCCCTTTGGTCCACCAAAAAAAAAAGAAAAAAGAAAAAAAAAAGGACCATAAAGGGCTACGGTTCCGCAGCTAGTTTTCTTATCCAACTTTTCAGAAAGGCACATGGACAGTAACCGTATCCTCTAAACATTCAAAGGGACAAACTATTGGAGTTTACATAGATATTAATAATAAAGATTCAAATAATACACCAATCACTATATCTGCGAAAACTGTTAGACGATATTACCAAGGTGATCATAGAGTAGCTGTTTTTGCTGAGGTCAGTCAAGGTCACCATCCAGTACTTGGGTTGAAGGTCGTTGCAAATTTACGAAATGACAGTACCAGTATACTACAGGCAGATTTGTATGATAATGGTTCAGGTAAATTATAAAGTGCATAAATTACAGCCACCTTTAAATGAAAGCTATTGTGGTCACCTTTTGGGTGGTAGATATCAAGAAATTCCCTTTTTGTAGTCAAAGCAAATTCGAATTCATATCATAAAGATTTGTTAGTTACTTGCTTAAGAGCAATTTACTTGGGTTTCATTCACCAATAGGTCGTAATATAAAACATAACTGAAAATTGGCGAAAATGGCTTTCGATATTCATAGTTTTAACCCCATTTTCCTTTTGCATATATTATTATCTTCAAAATGTGATATTCTTAACCTTAAAGAATTTATATGTATTATTGCACCAACCAGAAGAAGTAAAATAAGCCGACGAACAGATACTGTTGCTGATCTTTATTTTTTTTCTGCAAAAGAAACCAAATTTGCATATTCACTCAAAATAAGTCGTACCTTCTTCAGTTGTTTTATTTCTCTCTAAAGCAAATATTATTTTTATTTGAGGTTACAACAATATTGTAATAGTAATTGTAATATTTATAAAGGTGCAGATATACAGAAAGGTGATGGTATTTACTCCAGATTCCTGCCTTATTACAATAATGTACATGTAGATGCTTTAGTCATTGAAGTATCAGACCCACAGTACAAAGGATACATATCTAAGACTGCTGTGATATATGAAGACGGATTAGATAATACAAATCCTGGTAAGACATATATTCTACATACCAAAGTATGTTGTATAAATAGGTAATGCCTTTGTAAATCCACCGCTGTAACCTTGGCGAATTTTGGCTGTCCTGTAGAAGCCATTTGGTTTGCTTGCTCCCAGAGACTATTTGGTTGTTGGGCTTTTTATTTCATTTCTCTTGAATATTTTCAAATGCATATCAAATAAAATTTATATATACAAAACCAATTTCTTGTTGTAATAGATTACCACTATACAGTCCCGCTTGCAACTGTCCCTCAATAGAAAGAAATAACAGCTATAAGAATTATATCATGATCGGAAGTAATAGCCATTGCTCCAATAATACCTCATCCCGCATTCTACTACGACAGTATTTGCACTCTTTTGAAGCAGAGCTGCACGACAGTCAATTTATTTATATTTCTTATACAATTCTCATAGTGTGTTATGATGTATGACCCTTACCTCTGACATGGATTTCTTATAAAAAATACGACACGACTTCCTTAAAACTATTTACCAATTATTCGCTCTGCATGGCAAAAAATTAAGTTACAGGGGACCTGTTAAAAAAGAATGTTTAGCCAAAAATAGATAAAAAGGTGTCATACATTGAGTTACAGTTACAATAAATTTAAGGATACAATCATGGTCCGTATCAATATGTATTTATATCGTTGATACAACTTGTATTTTTACAAAGATATACAGCATCTCCAAGTGGTTTGATTAAAGGGTAATAACTCGAAGAGAACAAATGTATTTTCTCATATGAACTAGGTTAAATTACGTTATGTGTATAATTATATTATAATGTAGACTTAATTAATAATACGAGAGGATGTCGAATTTGATGTGTTCTGTTGCTATATGTTTTGTATGAATGGTAGATACAGATCACCTTATTTCAATCCCAAGTGTCATGGCTGTATAACAGTGTTATACACTAGTTTATAATGATCAGATGTGTGTTATACACTAGTTTATAATGATCAGATGTGCATACAATGTATGATACTCTTGAACTTTTGACCCTACAATCAATCATTCTATAAGTCTAGAATAATATATATTAAAATTGTTTCCCATGATACAGAACATGATAATACAAGATACGAAGACACAAAGATACCGCTGAATCACGGACTCAGCCGAGTTACCATGATAAATACTCCCTTCATCAACATCAACACCAGCAACAATAGAATCCCACCAGCCAGAATACATGACTTACGGTCAATGGGTATGGATAAAGACAGAATTGTTACCTTAGTATTTACAACCACCGGTGATGACCTTGATCACGGAATAGGTATGTCGGGTATGGAATATGTGTAATGATTACTATGCTTGATATATGTGCTTGGTTAATCGATTAATCACAAGCACTAAGACAAACCGGGGTACCCGCAGAATATATCGCCGACCTGTCATAAATTACTAACAAACCGGAGTACCCGCTGAATATATCGCCGACCTGTCATAAATTACTAACAAACCGGAGTACCCGCAGAATATATCGCCGACCTGTCATAAATTACTAACAAACCGGAGTACCCGCAGAATATATCGCCGACCTGTCATAAATTATTAGCAAACCGGAGTACCCGCAGAATATCACCGATCTGTCACAAGTCATTGACGAAATGGAATACCGGCAGAATATCACCGACATATCACAAGTCACAGACAACCCTGAGTACCTGCAAAATGTCACTTTCCTGTCATCAGTCACTGACAACCCGGGATACATTTAGAGGATCACCGACCTGTCATAAGTCATTGACGAACTAGAATACCCGCAAAATATCACCGATCTGTCATAAGTCGTTGACAAACTTTATTACACAAGTTGTACAAGTATCCATGGACGGTTATCGAACTCACAACTTTACTGAGTAGTGATAAGCACTTTCTGCATAGATAGATATATTATAGCCTATCAACCGAATGATTTCATTAGCATTTGATCCTGTATATATTCCTCAAATATTCATCATTGTAATAAAACATGATAATTCTCTCTTTATATTGGTAATCAAATTTTAAATTTTAAGAAGTAATTTTATATATTTTTATTTTCATAAAAAAGCTGACCATTACGAAATTATGTATGCGCATACCAGTCAAAAGATATATGATCACAGAAACTCAATGACTTTACTAAAACGGATACAACAGACAGATCTAGTCCAGGGATCACTACACTTTCCTCGAATTCCAGGAAAAACAGAAATATTTAGAATTAACACTACAAATATGGCACCAAATAAACAAGCTTTTGCTTTCGTTGTTCAGGTTGTTGACAAAGAGGGACACAAAGGAGAAATGTCAAACATTGTTACAGCTGGATTATAACATTATTCTTGAAATAATATCACAATAAAATGTTAAATATTTTTACAATCTCTTTTTTTTCTTTTTTTTTGTATACATTTAGATAGAAAGGCTAGTTTACTTTATGTTTTTCGCAAATTAAATGTCAAATATATACATACAGACATTTCAGGGTAAGGATTAGAGTTGTGGTGCTTAACGCCACTGTCAGCAATATTTCAGTTTCAGCTGTCAGTTTTATTGGTGGAAGAAACCGGAGGGAGAAAGCCACCGTCCTACCACAAGTCACTGACAAACTTGATTACATAGTGTTGTATCGAGTACACCTCGGCCGAGCGGGATTCGAACTCACAACATTAGTGGTGATAGGCACGGATTGCAGACAGACTTTTCAAAAACATGTGTTAAGATGGATACAAAGAACACACCTGCAAATGAATTCCCAAATTACACAACAGTTGTCTGAAAAACACAAACAATTGAATTGTGCAAGAATAAAGTGCATGTAGTGTAAATAAATTATATTGTTGAGTATTTGCCAATTGAAAATAAATGCAACAAAATAAAATCAGCTGTTATGTGCAAAGTTTTGATTCTGGAAGTGTTTGTTGACATAACTAGAAGTATGGTCAATATCAATATTCACACCTGTGTACATGCTGGATTCCCCAATGTTATTTGTACTTATTCTTCTTAAGAATTCGGTTCTGCTAGTTCTATGGTCACTGTGGCAACTAATAGATGTATATACATGGTTTTCCTTCATCTTTGCAAGTTATTGTAACGATTTCCTTATGATAATAATACTTTCAACAAAATTATCAAAACTAGCTTTATATTATGTTTAAGAATTGATTGATTGATTGATTGATTGATTGATTGATTGATTGATTGATTGATTGATGATAAACACCAATCTCTACAAGCTTTTAAATAATATCTTAGGTAGTTCTCATATGGAGATTTGCCTTTTTAATTTTTTGGGGAAATTTTTCTTCAAGTTTTAACAGAATTGCATATATTCAGCAAAATTAATATTTATGTAAATGATGTTTGAGATCATTTCATTCTTCACTTGAGGGGGCTTGTACAGATACATTGATATGTATTTGCTTGTTATTCTTCATCTCACTAACGTCGGGTATTACATATAGAACGTCGATAAATGTAACTCATGATTAATCACACTCCGATACTCTCCACTGAAGAGGTGGGTTTACGACGATGTGCCCATCACCACAAAAGCTGTGGGTTCACTTCCCACGCCCACGGTGAGTTCAGTGTGCTTGATACTTGATACAAGCTTGTGGGATAAAGTTTGTCAGTGACTTGCGACAGTGATACACCGGTTTTCTCCACCAATATAACTGACCGCCATCATATACCCATCAAAGTATGTCTTTTTTCTCGACAGCATGTACTACAAACGTCAGATGTTGTAATGGCTAAATATTGTGCTAGCCTCGTGTGGGTAAATCGTGAGGTCGATATCAGATCAGGTCAAACCAAAGACTATTAAATTGTAATTTCTTATTCTCAGCTAAGAATGCAACAATAAGGAGTAAGAACAAAACACTGGAGCAAAGATTTGTCGATAAGGAGTATAATCTGGACAATGTTTCCGAATAGAGTTACATGGCTACCTGCATGACTGTTGTTTCAGTAGGATAACTCTATAGAAATACAAAAGCATTACTCTAGTACAAAGCAGACTTCATCATATCATAAAAAAGTGACTTGTTCTCGCCATCGTAGAACTGAGACATTGCTCACCTGGTGTTAAACGACAATCATTTACTATGAACTGATCAATGTATATATATGTGTAACAAAATTTTGCTTTTTTTTTTCTGGCAATTGTGTTACATAATACTTTGGCATTCCTGAACTAAAAATAGCATCAATGGAGAAAAACCTAACACCTATACGAATATTCTATAAATTTATTAGCAACCTGTAAATTTGTTCCCAATTCATTTACAGTCGACATTCATTGATATAGTCCTGATCAATATAAGTTAAAGCATTTAATTCGAATATGTGTATTTAAGATTTAAGACGGTTCATAATATTTATTTTGTATATTACAGACCTTAGTTTAAAATGTTATTTCCTAATTTATACAGGCGCTGTCAGTTGTGTTTTTTTTATTTCTTTGTTTAATTCTGTCGTATTCGAAATCTGGTTGTCGTTTGGGCGCATTCGAGTTTTGCGGCAATGTCGAACAATAAAAATGGACGAGTGAAGACTGAAGAGAGCAAATGTGGATTATTTGGTCCTTCTGTTAGTAGCAACGTTTAAAACGGCGATTTGTTATTTATACTTTTGGTCTAATTTGAATCTGAACTAAAAAATCAAGGACGTATATAGGAATAAACGTCCTTGACTAAATCAATGAAATGAATTTCCGACTATTGGATATTTTCGTATTAATGTTTTTTTCCGGAGTACTAAGTATATGTCCCCAATGCATTAAGTTATTTTTGTTATCATCATTCATTTCTACAATCAGATATAATGCATAACTACTAATTTAGTCTTTAATTTTGTACACTATTTTTTCCTGCAATAATGATGATGTCAATTTCATCTCTTGCAATACCACTTGCACAATTCGAAGCTGTATAAAATGTTAAAACTGACCGTTAAACAATAAACTGATTTATGTTTCTTTTACTTGACCCATGAAATGAAATTTTGAGCACCTCCTTTCATTTATCTCTAGTAAACAATCATACTATGTCAAAATTTGGCAAAAGCGATAACTTATTAGTGCAGTTCTACTTTCTGATGCAAATACAATTTCACCGAAATGATATTTTGTTAACTATTAACCCCGATAAAGCAAAAATGTAGACTATATTATTTTTCTTTCACATATAGTGTATCTTTTTAGACACTGAAGCTCGAAATGGCTAGGTATGGGTTGGGGTGGGGGTGGGATGGGGTTATGGTGTTTAACACCACTTTCAACAATATTTCAGTTAGATCGTGGCGGAAATAAATTTCTAATAATACATTCGACATCTAAACATTTTTTTCATAAGTCACTCTTGCTTCGAGTGTTTTCATTACATGTATTTGGTGTCTGTCGTTATATTTGTTCGCATTGTATGTAAAATGTAGAATTTGACCCGCCAATGCCTTAATTAGGGCTTAAAATGCCATTGGTAGATTTTGTGTACACTTTTCTTGACATGACTTTTACCGGTAATCTTATCTCTGAATTCACTGTGTGGTCTTCCATGCCGCCTTAAAATTATACTCGACAGCTATGAACTCGCGACCATCCAAGAAAAGATTTTTACAATTTCGTGTGATGAATTTTGACTGATTGGTGCAATATTTTAGCATAGTCACATGTATGATACTAAAATCCAGTGATTTTTGTAACATTGGAACTATGCAAATTGTGCTTACTCCGGTCAATTTAAGAAATTACTGCAGCTATCATAGTGTAGGTGTTGAAATTTGTCGGGCTCGGACTAATACTTATGACTTGGTTAATAAGATATAACATTCTATAGTTTTAGAAAACATACATGCTAGAATAGAAAACATTCAGTCATATTCTCGGTCAAAACTTTTATATAAAAAAAAGGGGGGTATAGGAATATCGTTTTTCATCGTGACAACAATGCAAGGGGCATTATAAAGACAGTGTCCATTTTGCACAGTAAATCAAAATATTATTATGTAATTATACTCAGTTTCTGTATAAGTTCATCCATATGCCATCACTGACATTTAATATAAAGCAAAACAATCAGTTGATTTTGTCAGAACAAAATGCACAGTCATAATGGATCGAGTTCTAATGACGCGTCCATCCCATACTAGTATGAAAATGTTTCTGTGTGAAGGAAAAAAGTGATGCACTTCAGTATAGAATAAAATGCGTTTTCAATGTTACAATGATGATTATATGGAACTCTTCTTCGATATATATATATGGGACCTGGGTGGCTCAATGAGTTAGGTCGTTGGATCTAACAACTCATACAAGCATATCATCAATACGGTGTGGGTTCGCGCCCGATTTTGTAAATTACAAAAAAGTATGCACTCGACTCGCAACTGCAAGTGATAAAGTCTACCAGTTGCTTGCCCGTGGTCGGTGGTTCTCTCCGGGTACTCCGGCTTCCTTCCGCCACCACTAAAACTGGTCGCCATGATATAGTTGAAATATTGTTGAAAGTGGCGTTAAAACACCAAAAATCAATCAATCATATATGTCGAATGTAAATCCGTGTTCGCGGTCCATGTGTGTGTTTTCCACTAATAAAACTAATACCAACGGTATAAAAGAAAGAAAGTGGCGTAGACATTAGCCTATCACTAATCCAAACTAGAGGCTCCCAGGAGCCTGTAATCGCTCACCCGGTTTTCAATTTTACATCTAAAGTTAATAGAAAATGGGGATGTTACACATAATTTTGAAAGTAGGCTATTGCCATGTAGCTGCAGTTAAAATTTGAGCTCATTTTGATTTATCCTAAATCAGCAATGGACAATTGAAGACATTTCTATTTTTAGTAACAGCAGCCCTCTTGAATGAAGGGCGGGGCTGTCGGACACAATTTTGAAAGGGACCCACCCAGGGACCATCCCTGTCAGGTTTGGTTTAATTTGGTTCAGCGGTTTCAGAGGAGACGATTTAAATGTGATTTTTTTTATCAAAATATGCCTAATTTGCATAATCGGTATAAATCGGCTGAAAGAAAAATTTCACAGAAAAACCCGGAATATATGTTAAACTACTCCTTGCCATGTAGTTGCAGTTAAAATTTGAGCTCATTTTGACTTATAATAAAGCAGCAATGAACAATTAAAATTTCATTCCCCCTTTTTTCAAAATATGCCTAATTTGCATAATCGGTATAAATCGGCTCACAGAAAAAAAAAAGGAATATATGTTAAACTACTCCTTCCCATGTAGCTACAGTTAAAATTTGAGCTCATTTTTACTTATACTACAGCAGCCATGGACAATTGCAGAAATTTATATTTTTAGTAACAGCAGCCATCTTGAATGGAGGGCGGGGCTGTCGGACACAATTTTGAAAGGGACCCACCCAGGGACCATCCCTGCCAGGTTTGGTTTAATTTGGTGCAGCGGTTTCAGAGGAGAAGATTTAAATGTGATCTTTTATCAAAATCTGCCTAATTTGCATAATCGGTATAAATCGGCTGAAAGAAAAATTTCACAGAAAAACCCGGAATATATGCTAAACTACCCCTTGTCATGTAGCTGCAGTTAAAATTTGAGGTCATTTTGACTTATACTAAAGCAGCAATGGACAATTAAAATTGCATCCCCCCTTTTTTCTATTTTTAGCTTGGCGGCCATCTTGGCGGCCATCAGGATAACCGGACACAATTTTGGAAGGGGGCCATTCAAGGCCACCAAAGTTTGGTTGCAATTGGCCCAGTGGTTTCTGAGGAGAAGATTAAAATGTGAAAGTTTACGACGTACGACGGACGCCAAGTGATGGCAAAACCTCACATGGCCTTTCGCCAGGTGAGCTAAAACTGACGTAGATAAGTATTTTGATATCACCATTATTATTCTCTGCAATTTTGAAACTGTCCCTAAATAAATACTTCCGTTTCATTTGACATAGAATGACTGGTACCGATACAAATATAAGTGTATTTCTCCCTTTTTAAATTGTAGGGAACCAGTAAAATGTCCCAAAATGCAACTGACAAAACGGGCACCTGCACGATACAACAAAACTCAAATGACAGCATAGAAATCCTTCGATTTTCTGTCTAAAGCATTCGCAAGTTGACTGAAACCCAGATCATTCATTTCTTAAAAATACCAATCAAGTTTTGAATTGCAGACGTAAAAATTTAGCTTTCAAGATAATTTATATTGGGTAACGAACGACGCCAACATGGCCGTTTGTGAACAGACGAATAATATGAATACAAAGTTGACAAGAAAACAGCTACCATGTGCCTTTTTGTGATGACAGCTTCGTCATCACATGCACATCATCTATATACTTTAATATATATGTCACTTATCATACAAAGACGACGATAGCCAATGTTTTGACATCAAAAGGATATGATTCTAGTTGTTTCATGTAATCTTGAAAACAAAGCCCCATCATTTCACCATGTCACAATACAAACTAAATGACACTAAAGAAAAGAAAAAAGCTAGAATTTATTGCAATAGATATGAGGTAGTAAAGCGTCTGGGGAAAGGAAATTTTGGAACAGCATTTTTAGTAAGAGATCGACGACTACGGTCAAGAGTTGCAGAAGGAGAATCAGATTTGTAAGTTTTATTTATTGTGCACTGAAAATGGTGAATATATTTCAGTTTATCATATTAAATATTAAGCTATTCAAGTTTTCCATCGTGTGAATGTTTACTTCATGCAGTCTTAGAAATATATAAACGTTCAGTAGGAACACTTTACAAAAAAAATACAATGTACAAGCAAACAATGCTTTTGATCCACGAGATTAAGCTTGAACACAATTCACATGCAAACTGATGCTTTTCCAGGGGTCATACTAATGGGCAATTTCATGTGAATAAGATCGTGGAGAGATAGACAGAAAAAGTACTCAAAACATGCAATATAGGGCAAACAAATGGAACTGTAAAAACAAACCAATGTCTTGTTTGAAATAATTATAATTTACTAAAATTTAAAGGGATAAAAATAAGGTTTTGATTTAATATATTCATTTTACATCTCTCAGAAGACTCCACACTTTGAAATATAATTCACTTCCCCCTTCTAATTTGAAAGTAGTTAACTTAGAGATATGTTGAAAGATGTTGACTATAATCTTAGATAGGAATAGTCCGAGATTCCTCTGCTGTTCGACGACTATTTACATCTTGCTGTTGTCATACATGTGATAATGTCAGCAGGTCTTTGCAGGAGATTTGCATTAAAAAACCAGGAGATTGGGGGTCTGATCAGGGAGATTTTTTATCAACGTATTTATCAACAACTTTTACTCTTCTATAGTTTAATTTATGTACATATTCATACTTATATGCATGAAAAACATCTTTTTAGTTTTACAAATACAATACAAAATGTAGTATATAACACAATGACCAACATTCTACTCCCTGTCATTCACATCTTCAGATACCCTTTGTAGATTTTGCATGTAAGAGGAGCAAGCATTCTTTGCTTTACTCAGAACTTACTTGGATGGGGTGTATTCAAAACAGTTACATTCAATATTGAAATTGCAGTTCATCAGTGACATAATAGTGTTGTGTGACAAATTTCCCCTAGAGTCTGTGTCTATCTTCCTCAAGATAGAAAAGCACCTTTCTGGATCAGCATTGCTGTGTGGCACACTCAAAATGTTCAGTGCCAGATGAGACAACAAGTTAAACCTAAGAGTACAAGTGTTGACTATTTTAATGCATTTAATTTCAGTCCAAAATGTGTCAAATCTAGCAGAATCTGTAAACATTATTTTACAGAGTTGAGAGAAATGATCAGCTATCAAAAACGGCACATTCAGGGATCTACACTAATAGTCGCCCAGTCGTCCCTGGCGACTTAAAATTGTATTGGGCGAGTGAAAACTCGATTACTTCTCGCCCAGGTGACGACTGAAAATTTTGGGAGCGATGTCAAGAATGATTAAATCCCGCACCGGTTTTTAGACGTACCAAAATTGTAACTGGTTTCCGATTTTTATTTTACATATTTTGGTAATGGTATATCGAAATGAGCGGTGTCAGTAGAATTATCCCTGAGAAATGATTGTCGGTTTCCTCAAGTCAATTTTTTGCTGCAGGGTCGTTATCTTTTCTTACTATTACTAATAAATACAATAAAATAAAATAGAATGAACGCACAGGCCCTCTATTCTAACTTTAAGATAGCCAAAGCGCTTAGGATATCGGTAAAATGATCATGATTTAAAACCTGTACGTGACGTACATTATGGATAAAATGGCCACCGATGATGTGCCCAGTGGAACCATTCTGACTTTATTTACAGAAATATACGCATTTATCAACGAAATATGAGTGATGCAATTTTATTGGCTTAGCAAAAGCCTTTATGATTTATTTTGTGACCTTCACGGGAAAGATAGCAAAACACTGATTTGACAGAAACAACATTTAAGGAACAAGAAAAAACAAAAAATTTAACACAACACTCCTTAATACCAATATAGGACCAAAAGTGAGACCAGGTGTACCTTTGGTGGTAAGCATATTCTACATCCCACAAGACACATGTTTGTTCATTTTGAATTTGTGGTTTAACATCTCTTGAAGAAAAAAACCCTGCATGCAAGCATGTCCTTAAAATTTTCCTATGGTAGGGGAAACCAACAATCAATTTTACATGGCCAAATGACAATGCATAATGTTTGTTGGCAATATATTTCAACTATTTCAGAGCCTATGGCTAAGCAAACCACAACTGAAAATTAAAAGAATGAAAGTCATATTTCTAATTCTTTCAGATTTTGTTTTAATCATATTCATAA
>MJUT01012373.1:774468-866484 GCA_002080005.1 Gigantidas platifrons | reverse complement strand
TTAAAAATTATCTCCTCTGAAACTGCTGGGCCAACTTTGAGCCAGGTGAGCGATTACAGGCTCCTAGGAGCCTCTAGTTTATTTTATGGTCTTTGAGAGCCTAGCAGGGATTTTTAGTGTGGTTCAGAGGTGGTGCATGCATATACACATCTCTAATCCGTAACTCTTCCTAGATTCATATACAAATATTTTAGTGACTAGTAAATAATGGCAGGCAAGATATGTATTCCATGGAACGCTCACATTAAGTTAAAAAAAGCAGCTTTTAGAAATAATAATATTGTTTGTTCTTTTCATATAGGGTGGTGATCTAGATGCAAAGATAAATGAAGTAGCAAAGACAAAGAAACATCTAGAAGAGAAGGTTATATTAGATTGGTTTGTTCAACTTGTATTAGCTGTACATTATATGCATACAAGACGAGTTCTTCACAGAGATCTCAAGTCAAGGTAATAATATATAGTCATTAAACTCTATAGAATGTATAGCTGACTGTATTTAAGCTAGCCATTGTACGTTTTAGGGAGTTTAATACCACTTTCAACAATATTTCAGATATATTTTGGCGGTCAGTTTTATTGATGGAGGAAACCAGAGTATCTGGAGAAAACCACAGACCTGCCACAAGTCACTGACAAACTTTATCACATGATATTGTATCAAGTACACCTCACCGTGAGCAGAATTCAAACGCACAACGATAGTTGTGATAGGTACCGTTTGCATAGGTACTTGTAAATCAGACTACCATATGATCACAATGGCTACCCCCCATTGTACTTTTTAATAGTATATATGATCATTAAACTTTATAGAATGTAGAACTGTATTGGCTAACCACTGTACTTTTCTACAGTCTACTGGGCCATGTTAATGTTGCCTTTTTTGGATGAGATTTGGTGAGAGAAAAAATGTCGTAGTTGCAGGTTACAATTTTGTAAGATTAATCATATGTAGTAAGTTTATGTTATTCTAACAGGAATTTTGATGAATATTTAAAATTTCTTACTAATCTTGTTTGAAAATTAAATTGGCACAAATTTTTCCTGAGTGGTCCTCAACATTTTTATAAGAGGTTCTTTCATTCAGAAATTCATCATGTTTCGTAGGCCAATTATGCTTTCTGATGACGGAAATTACAAAAATTACAAAAATCTTCATCTCAGAAACTGCATGTGTGGTGGCATTGTTACTTGGTAAAGACCTTCTTCTGGAGGTTTTTTTTTGTGGATGGCTGTCACCGTATAAGGAAAATAATTCTTCTCTGAAGACATTGAACTGTTTAAAGCAAACTTAGCTGGAATGTTTTATGAATGGCCCTTTGCAAGATGTCTGCTATTTGTGTCAAATCCAAGATGGCCATAGCATGTGCAGGCCATTGTTTTAAGATTGGAACATAATTTTTCTCTCCAGCTAGAAATTCTAATGACAATGAACCTATGGATGAACACCACTGCAGGGCCATTTCAAGATATGAACCTATTTATTGAAATATAATAACCCTGAACCATTTGACAGCAAATTTACCTAAAATATGCCTTGAAATTCAATATGGCTCAGTAACTTTGCAGAACAAAGTTTTAGCAGATATCTACATTCATTTTGTTTTGTTTATGCTGATATATGGCAGTTACAACAGACTTTTAAAAAGAGAGGTCTTACATGTAAACCAACATGTTTTGTAATATTTTAAGCTTTAACTGATTATTTCTTTGGAAACATACTACTTTTTTCACTTATTTATTTTATTTTTTATATTTCAGAAATATATTTTTAAAAGGAAATGTAGTTAAGATAGGAGATTTTGGAATTTCTAAGATCTTAATGGGAACAGCAGATCTAGCTTCTACATTTACTGGTACCCCTTACTACATGAGTCCTGAAGTGTTGAAACATGAAGGCTATAATTCTAAGTCAGATGTCTGGTAAGCATACATGGGATATCTAACAGAGTTATATAAAAAAGAAATCCATAATTTCAAATTATCTAATAGCCTAACCGTGTTAGATAAAAAGAAACCCCATAATTTCCAGGTGTCTAGTAGTCTAACAGCATTACAGAGGAATCTTAACGTAAAAATGAAAAAATTATAAAAACAATTTACATTTGCAAAGATTCACCTTAATTTCCACTATAAACATGACATCACACGTATTTGGTTTGACAGGTGATAATTATTAGCTGATGACTTGCATTTTAATCCGTTAATTGTTTGCATTCAAATCATCTGCCGGTAGATAGCTTGAGGTCATTTACTTTGGAAATAAAGACCCTGCATTGCACATGCAAATAAAATCTGCCCGAATAAATGTCCAAATTCTCATAAAGAATGTCAGGAATCTCAGATGGTTAAAATGAAAGTTTATACATTCAAGGGGAGACAAATCATACTAAAATATAAATGTGATCACAAAATGAGAGATTTGTTTAACACGATCTTGGTATAAATAGTTAATGAAGCCATCATAAAAAATTCTGTATTTACTGCATTTACAGTATTTATGAGTTATGACTGTCAGTTACTCTACCTCAATGTGATCAATAGGACACCTCTATAACAAATCAGTATTGATTAAAAACACAGCCTTTTTTCACTTCTGAATACACATAGTGTAGTGAATAATATCATTGGGAGCTATATTCATCTTTTGATACAAATTTTATAGTTCTTGTGAATTCAGTATATGGTAATTGATCTGAGCTGTGTTTATCATTTTCATTCTGTTTGCATTTGTATTTTGTTGATTGAATGACCATCAATATCCATCTACTGATTAAAACCACGTTTAGCTCTCTGGGCTGTTTCTATTTTTAGTCCGTAAGAACATCTTTGACATATGAATACTTCATCGTTTCATTCATTCATATACAGTGACACCTGTCTGAATCAAACCTCTAGGATCAGCTTATCTGTTGAGAATATACAGGTTTATACGGAGTAAATGAACAAAGATTTCCTACATTGAGACTTTTTCTGGATTTTTCAAGGTTGGATTTAGACATGTTTTACTGCACTTCATTTTAAGGTATTAAAGCTTTGAAGAGTGTAATAGTTTATATATTTTTTTCTTTTTTACCATTTAGGTCTATAGGTTGTATACTGTATGAAATGTGTGCCCTATGTCATGCATTCGACGGGAAGAGTCTTATGGCCGTCATGTACAAGATAGTTGAAGGAGAACCCCCTAAACTGCCAGATCAATACTCCAATGAATTTAGCAGGGTATTAAATCTGTAAGTGGAATTGGATTGAGTTAAAAAATGATACATTATATTTTACAAGTATGAAAAGTAAATTTAAGTTCACAAATTGGTTATAAAATCGTTGTCTATTTGATGTGTTTTTATATAAACATAGTTGACACTCTGGGACCACGGCTCACCTCAAGCCATGGAACACCAAAACGATCATTAACTATGACGTTAGAAATCCAGGTCCGGACTTGGGACAGGCACAAGGATGTGGCGGGTTGAACCCTCCCCCTCTGATAAGTTCACAAATTTGTTATAGAATCATTGTCTATTTGATGTGTTTCAAATAATCATAGTTGGCACCTAGAGATGACAATTAAAATAACTTCCATGGGTCGATGTCCAGAACATTTTTACCGTGTCAAAATGCAGGAGATGAGGTAAAGATGCTACTATACATTTATTGCATGCTGATGCTGGTGAGGGAAATATGAAAATTTATTCACCGAAGAGTATCATATTCCCTGAGGGCATCGTGTTTCCGCATGTTATAAGATAAGATAAGACACTTTTATTTACCAATTATGGGCCCACGAGGGGCATGAATATTCACATATATAATTATTTAAAACATAACATATGTTTAACAAAGACAAAGATACAATAACATATACTTATAACATGTTATTTAATATGCTCAGTGTGGTTGATATGTTTTAATACATCCAGCTATGATATATGTATCATATAAATACAATGATAAATAGATAGAGCCGACTATTTGTATCCTACCCGTGTCTGAAGCAGAGAGGCAAACACAATGATAATCTTTCTGCAGGAGACACCAGGTGACGGTGCTAAAAGGATGATAGTCAACCCTTAATTTTGAGGTATGAGCCATTTATACCCTCCCTGTGTCTAAAGCAGAAAGGCAAGCACATAGGTTGCCCTTCAGCAGAAGACACCAGGGGACGATGCTAAAAGGATGTTAGCTCATACCCAAATACTTAATTGTATGAATTGATTATCCTTCCCGTGTTTAAAGCAAACAAGTTAGCGATTAATGTAGCTTGAATGCAGTAAACACCAGAGGACGGTGCCTCAAGGATATGTTAATTTACTCATACAGTTGATTTTGTGTTATAATTAAAAGACAAGATGTATCAACTGTTTAAGGAAGATGCTTCAAAATAAATTTACATAATGCTATAAATGTTTTATTATACCGAATGAAACCAAGAAAACACATATATGTAAAATACTGCTGGCAAGCATATTCTATGTCCATTGGAACGTTGTCTCAGATATTTAAAAACCACATTGTAACGGTTGCCTGCAAATGATGCGTTCCGAGTGCCTCTGGCGTTTTCCTGTCAAAGAACAATAACTCTGGCTGGAAAACCCGCGAAGCTTCCGAAGTGGTGGAATATGATTTTTATTTCACGGAATATGGTTTTTGTCCTGTGTGATCACGGTGTTCTGATTTTTACCCATTGTCCAATCAAATTAATCTATTTATGGTAATTAATATGTGAGGTATAATAATATGGTTTGTCACACTAAGTGCCATCCAGATCCTTGACATTAAAAAGTGGCTTACTTATCGGTTCAATTATCAAACTAGAAATAATATTAATATGACTTAATGAAATGCCAATGGAATGAATGATTAAAATAAAAAATAAAAATCAACCTGTTATATGGCAGATACCCAGTTAATCCTAATGATTCTTCAGTAAAGTATTACAATCTGGGTCATTTTTGTAGATTTTTCAGCTTTTGTGGTGAAATTTTATGTTGCATATCGGTTGAAATTGTTCCTACATCTACAATGAGCATTATACAGTATATGGCATCTCAGTTGTTTTATGTAACACTGTGTATTCACATAGGATTTTATTCTGTCACTGAATAACACTGCATGTTTTATTGTATATTAATAAAAAAAAAAATACAATTTTATTACGTCTCATTTACTGGTATTTGATATATTTTTTTATTCAGAATGTTAAATAGAGACCCTGAGAAAAGGCCATCGGCCACAGATTTACTGAAAGAACCATTATTGGCTAATCATATAGCAGTAAGTTAAGATACTTTTCTTTAGGGAATAGTTTAGTAGCAAATACCACATTAACGATTCAGTATATTTAAACTTAGATCTAATATTAGAATTTTTAGAACACCTGACCCCTTTGGGTCATGTGAGGTATTATCATCACTTTGGGTTTTTTGTCATCTGTAAACTTTTAACATGTCAATATTTATACCCCCTCAAACAAAGTTTGGGGGGTATATAGGTTTCACCCTGTCTGTCTGTCTGTCCGTCTGTCTGTCCACATAGAGGGTACATGGTTTGTGCGCGCAACTCCTCCTAAAGTTTTTACACTAGGAAGTTTTTATTTTGCAGATCATTTGTACATATATTAAAGATGTGTATGTGGTAAGGATTTTGATTTTTGTGCATTTTTACCAAAAATATAGATTGTTGAACTTAGTCATTTTTTGGTGAATTTGGCAAAAAGGGTACATGGTTTGTCTGCGCAACTCCTCCTAAAGTTTTTACGCTAGGAAGTTTTTATATTGCAGATCGTTTGTGCATACATCAAAGATGTGCATGTGATAAGAATTTTGATTTTCATGAATTTTTACCAAAAATATAGATTGTTGAACTTAGCCATTTTTGTGTGAATATGGCAAAAAGGGTACATGGTTTGTCTGTGCAACTCCTGCTACAGTTTGTAAGTTAGGAAGTTTTTACATGCAGAACATTTGTACTCATATCAAAGATGTGCATGTTGTAAGGATTTTGATATTCATGAATGTTACCAAAAAATATAGATTGTTGAACTTGGTTATTTTTTTTTATTTGTGAATTTGGCTGAAAGGGTACATGGTTTGTCCGTGCAACTCCTCTTACAGTTTTTATGCTACGACGTTTTTATTTTTGTTGAATGTGTTAAACATTATAATTTGACAAATAATATATTTTCCGTGTAGACTTAGTTTTCAATAATCTTGGACACAGTCAGAGTGAAGCGGGGGGTATTAGTCCCGCTATGCAGACAGTTCTATTTCTCACAAGCCACTGGTCCAGTTGGAACCAATCTTGAAAGAATGTTTCTTGGGTGGTCTTCAGTGTTTGATATGATTTTCGTTTCATTAGGAAATTGAACATGGCTACAAGGGCCAATTAGGCTTTCTGATTTGCTTAAATTAAAAAAAAAATTGTCTTCTGCAAAACAAGATGTGTGTTGGAATTTTTCCTTGGTAAGAATGCTCTTATATGACCCTCTAAAAAGATTATGCTTTTTTGTCGTTGATCAGAAATCCAAGATGGCCACCACCGCAAGATTTAACATATGAGAAAATGAAAAAAATAATTTTTCTCAGAAACAAGAAATTTGACTGAACCCAAAGATAAATGAAATTGTGTACTATTGTTTTAATTAACGTTTGTAATCTGAACAACCATTTATTCTGATCAGAGAAGTTGGTTCCAATGCAGGTCCAGAGATTATGCTTTTAAAAATATATTAAATAAATAGAAAGCATTTGAATTGTTGTTTTTCCTTTGTTAAGACTAAATATTTAATATTTGATGTATATAAGATTAACTGACTTGATTTAAATAATCTGATTGGACAGACCAGTACATGTACTACTAAAAAACTTTTGTACCACAGGACTGTCGTGAGCGTATGGTGGTGAGATTTACAACTACTTGTACGATCAGTGCCTGTCACCACTTAAGTTGTGAGTGTTCATGGTGAGATGTACTCTATACAACATTATGTGACAAAGTTTGCCATTGATTTGCGACAGGTCAGTGATTTTCTCCAGGTACTCCAGTTTCCTGCACCAATAAAACTGACCGCCATGATATATCTGATATATTGTTTAAAGCGGAGTTAAACACCATAAAACAAACCAACTAAAAACACATACTAGTACAATCTAGTGGTTTTTAAAGTAGATATATTGCCTGGTATAGTATGATTATAATTTCATTTCTACAATTACAGAAAATGTCAAAAGATTACCAGTCGAGGCATACAGATCATGCTACTAAAGATGCTGAAGAAATAGCCAAGTTATTGTAAGTACAAATAAAAATCTGAAATATCTAGTAAGTAAAATCCACGTGGATACTTCATTCAGAAATAATAAATTTGTTGTTGATATAGCAAATAGGACATAGTTATATTATAAGGGGACAGTCGTTATCGTGATCATATGGTAGTTGGAATTACAACTAAGAATATGTATTTTAAAGCTAAATACTTGTCAAATTTCTGATTTAACAATGATTCCTATTTATAGTCTAGAGTTATGCTCTTTGAAAATGCTACAAGGAGCAAAATTAACCAACTGACGTATACTTATCTATGGTTTTTGTGCTGTCCGTCTATCCATCCATCCATAACACAAGTTAGTGTGTGCGAAACTCCTATATTTTAAAAGAGAATTCCTTTAAGCTTTACATGTTTACTTATTGCCATTATGAAAATCACATATTGGTTCAACCTTTTGATTGGACCATTTGTGAAGGAGTTTTTGTCTTTTTTGACTTGCAATAAATCATCAAAATCTTTCATGATGATTAGGGGAGGGGAGACTTTCTGTCAAGACAACCTTTAATTATATTAGCTTGTGTGGTTCATTTATATCCATATCACATGTTGAGTATGTATGGTTCTTTAAATATATAATGACTGTATATGTAATTGATTTTCCCTACTCTATAAGTTCTATCAACTTTTCCCTAGTACTTTATCTAGAAAAATATTCAAAGTTCAAAAATTTATAAAAGATTTTTCAAGTTCTTGCTTTTGTATTTCCATTTTCTAATTCAGAAAGCAAAAATTACGTCTTAAGGATTTGCAAGCAAAAGAAGAGGATCAAAAATGGAAAAACTTGCCACCGAGGGAAAGAATGAGAATTAGAAAACAGCAACAAGCTGATCAGGAGGCTGAACGATTACGGTAAAACTTTCATTGATACATTATTAAGAAACATACACTTGTAGGTTTACACTGTACTTATATATTTATTACATTATTGGTATGGTTTTTGGTGTTTTGCATCACTTTCAGCAATTTTTCAGGGATATCTTTACTATCAAACTTAATGAGGGAAGATATAATGAACTGTGTTGTGTAACCACTGGCCTTGAGAGTAGGTGTCTAGAAACTTTAACACATTAAGGAAGTATTTGAGCTAGAATCACGTCAGTGCTACTAGGATTGTAGACAGAAGTTGGCGACCTTTTCAACTCGACCATCCATTCCCCGTATATAACATTTGAAATTTATTCTTGAACTTAACGGCAGTTAAGATATTCTCAAGATTATCAGAATCATTGATTCAGTCTAGATAGGTGTATAGTCAATATTTGAATTTAATTTCCACATCAGAACTTGAATGCTTCTTGATTATTTAGATGAGTTATCTTCCCATAGCTGCCTCGTATAGATTATCATTAGACATTTCCTTTACAAAATTAAATGCTAATCATTAATCTTGAGGCACATGATTTCAATTTGTTTATTATCCTGTTTCATAGCATTTGTTATCATTCCAATAACAACTAATTTTGCTTGGATTTGAGCAACAAATTGAAAACTAATGGTTCTAATAATTTCAATTTGCCATTAATCTTTCTTTTGTTAATTTTTCAGGGAATCTGCTAAGTTACAGCTTAATGAAAACATTCAAAGAAAAAATCAGATTCAAGAAACCCTACATAAAAGATCTGTAAGTTTATATTACAAATTCAAAAAATAAAGTTATTTGCACCAAATAGCAAAAACTTGCATAAAAAACACAATTTCAAACGAAATCCAACAGTATAAATAAAATCATATATCATTGGACAACGGAAGTTCGGCCAGTAAAACATATTTTGATTGGACGTTTGGTTTGGTAATCCTTGATCTCTTAACATTTAAATTATGTCAATCACAGAGAGAGCAACAAATTAGTAAAGAAATTACTTTTGTATCTTTCAGTCACTTGTTTGTATTCAGTAATGAATGAAATGAACACCTTGAAGTGTGTTATATGCAATTATTAAAGAATAAAACTTCATAATAGCTTTATTTTATATAGATTTACCAGTTTTTGATGAAGAAACGAGGTACATTGAAACTTGTGTAAACCGAATTCTGAATAAACTGGAAGGAATCCTGTATAAACCAAACTTTAGATAAAGTCCCAATATAGAAAATCTTTGTTAATTTAACCTGTAACATAAAAGTTGGTCCTAAGTAGGTTCGGTTTAGACAGGTTTCACTGTACTAAAATAATATGATGAAATTAACATGCTATTCAATTTCTAATTGAAACTGATAATGGGTTTAGAAAGATTGATTTGATTGATTGATGCTTAACGTCAGCTATATTTAGGACAATAACATGTTTACAGTAAATCAATATGTAGGATGAAAACAGGATGGATAGGCCAATGGGCAAAAAAAATTTAAGCGCCGCAGAACTCGAAACAAGGACAGGTCATGGGTAGGGACGGAGAATTTAGCCAGTGCAACAAGTCTCCTATGGACCACTCATCATGAGCATAATGCTCATCATGAGCTGTTACACAGAGTTCTTTAACGTGTGAAGAGGGTGGCAATCTCTCAACACGGGACCTCGGTTTTATTTACGTCTCATCTAAAGGACGGGTTGGTTGTGAATTTGTACATCCCGCACAACCGACGGATGCCCCTTCAAGCCGAAGAAGCTCTTGGTCCTATTTCTATACCCTGGGGTTCAGAAAGAGACATTAAGAATACTACATGGTGTGCTAATTTTTTTCAGGTACCTGCCTGGGCTGGAGGCACGGGCGAGGGAGAAAGATTTAAAGAGGCATTACAAATATTACATGGTGTGCTAATTTTTTTTTCAGGTACCTGCCTGGGCTGGAGGCACCGGGGAGGGAGAAAGATTTAAAGAGGCATTGACTGTAGTAAAAGAATCAGATCATACTGTAGAGGATAAGAAAAGTAAAGGTTTTGGAACTAGATCTGCACCATGTATGTTTTTTATACTAACTACACAAGTACACAAGGGTACAGTACAGTCAGAGACATAGCATGATACATCACTGTGATAGATGTATCACTCTTCTTATATATCTTTTGGTCTGTTTAATCTATATACTTACTTTCTTGTGCTTTTTAGGTGATAGCAAGTAACACTCTAAATACAAAAGAAATTTTGAAGATATATTAACCAGAACAAAAGATGTATCAGTATCACTAAGATGAGTGATAAGTCTTAATCAGTGATACATCAAGGTTTGTTGTCCCTGACTACTGTATATGGGTAAAACTTCCATTTGCTGTATCTTCAAAGAAACAAGTAAAGATTTCAGATATGCCCCCCTCCCCTTTTGATACTATTTGTATTCATTCTTGTTTGTTGAAAACCAACTTTCTTCAGTGCCAAGAACCTATGAAGTGATAGGAAGAGTGTACTTAACAAGGGAAGTAACTAGAGCATTATAAAAAAAAAAACTCTTGTTAATAAATATCTTGTTAACCATCGATCCAGGAAATTTAATACCAGTGAAAATAAATTTATCTACAGCATAGAATGGTTGAGTCACGATGACATACTTTTATTCCATTTTGTAATTATAAATATGCAGAATTAACAAACAAAAAAAGAAATGCTTTTTGCACGACTTAGAGTTTTAGAGTGCTTGCACAATCTCAGCATTATGTATTGACTGACTTGAGAGTTTATTCACTTCATTAAGACATGTTTCTTGGATAAATCAAAGTATGGGTAGAGAAAAATCCCCATTTCTAAAACCTCAGTTCCATTAAACTAACAAATCTTGTACACTTGTATCCTTCAGGGTATATTCACTGATTTAGTAGAATTAAATTCCTTTCACGGCAAATTTAGATGTATCTGGGCAACCAGCAATAAAAATTAATTAGAATTTACTTAGCATCTCCTGTATAGAAAAAAGTAAGTTAAATTGTGTAAATTGTGACACAGATTAACAATATGACAAGTAATATTATAAAACTGAAGGTGTGTTTATACAGTCACATTTTTCCTTCAAATTTACTTCAAACTTTACCTGTACATTTGTTTTGAACAGAAATTTGACAGTTTAAGGTGGTACCTAACACTACAGGGAGATAACTCTTTAAAATCAGTTGAACGTTTTGATCATATGATGTTTGCATGCAGATTTCAAGCATCTTGGTGATCAAAACCACAGAGAGAAAAGCTGCTATGTGGCTAGTGAATTTATAGCTCTGAGTCTGTTGGTTGGAATTTGTTAAAATTTTGATATTTATTACAGTGGATATTTAAACACACTGCCAAAAAAAATAAGAAAATTAAACGAGCAGATCAAATTTTACCTGAAGTGTATGATACCACCTTAAATACCTATCCTACTCCTTCCAATATTTGATGGAGCTATCAAACATGTTTAACAATTTTGTGTTTGGCACAGGTCAATTCTGAAGCAAATTTTAAGAAAAAGAAATTGACAGTGTAAATACATCTATACACATTTCAGCACCTTCTTCTGATTGTTTTCTCATCATAAAAATGTTTTTATTTAAGCTCACTTGGGAAAATGAGCTTTTGAGATCACTTTGCATCTGTCATCTTTCGTATGTAGACGGAATTATTTTTACCCATTGACACCGATGTAAGTTTGACACCTAATAGTAAACCAGGAGAGATGTAACAGGTTCTAGGGAACCTCTCAATTGGTATTATAATGTTATTTGTATGGTCTGTTGTCATTTTCATCCAAATTTAAAACCATTATTTTTCCATTGGCAGTTTAAGCAGTTTTCAGGTGAATGTGTTAAGACCAATACAAATCTTAATATACTTGGGATTCAAAATCCTGTTCCTAGCTATGATTGGTTGATTTATTGATTTGACAACATAAGGGACAGTCAAAAAGCTCTAATTACAAATTACAATGACAAACACATCATTGTGTTCACACTTAATATGTGAAGCTTACAGGTATGCATTTCCTATGCAAACTGTATCATGCTCTTGTAGGTATCTCATTTTTACCTGATGGACATTAAATTTTATGTGAAGGAAGTGAACTTTTTGCTCACCTGAGGTAATGTCATCACTTTGCACCTGTTGTCTGTCATCTATTATTCATAAACAGTTTATATTTCAACCTTTTTCTGAGCAACACATTTAACAGAAATATTACTTTGGTGAATATCAACATTTTTTATTGTCTTTGTTCCATTCAGTAATTAAGCATGGTTGCCAACACCAAATATGTTTTCTAATTGGTTGAAATTTTACAATGTTCTTCTCAGAAACCACATGATTATGTGGTATGAATATTTCCTTATATGGCCATCTACAAAGTTTTTGTTAATTGGAAATTCAAGATGGCTGCCACCCTTTCAGAAATGACATTCTTAATTGTACCGAAATTGTACCTGACTATGTATTTTTTAATGTTTTTTGTGTCAATCAAAAGGTCAGGGTGATCTCTACCGCAAGACCTAGCTTAATGCTGGAATTAATGGGAGAATATGTAAAACTACTAACTTGAGTCCTTTATGATATGTCCATTGCCACTGGACATAATTAAACACAAGACCCTTTTCCAAAAGTGTTTAAAATCTTCTTACCTAAAATTGCAGAACCTTTTAAAGTAGTCTTGGCTGGATTGTTCCTTTTATGGGCCTGTACAAAGTTCACTTTTTTTGTGTGGATGGAGAACCAAAATTGCCACCTCCTCATGACATTTATCATATGGAATTATGTATAAAATGCTTTGTTGTGGTATGTTTTAAAGATGGCCACCACAAAAGGAAAAAAGTTGAAAGAAGACAATGAAATTATGTTCAATCCTAACATGACCTCCTTCTTTCGCTTTGTTAACAAACGAGCAAGTTATCCATTCGGTATAATCTCATTAGCACATGTGCCGGTGAATGTGACTGACTTTTCCTATTGGCAGCATAAATTGTGTGCGACATTTTCTGCAAACGTAAATATAAATTACCATCTTGCAATCAAAGTACACTACTGTATTTGTACTCTTAGACATATCAGAATCAAAATAAATCATGGAAGACAGAATGTGTTGGGAGTTTCAACATGGATTGGCGGATATTAGTAAATGTTATCCCTCGCTTCTGGCTCGGGATACAATACAAATATCTGCCAATCCATGTTAAAACTCCCAACACATTCTGGCTTCCATGATTTATTTCTTAAATATCTTCCTCTCAGAAACTACAAACCTAATTGTGCACAACTGAGATAGCATACATATCCTTTATAACAAATGAGAGATACAAGATCAAGTGTCTAATATTTAAAAGAAACTTTAAACGATTTGGTTGATTGAAATATTTGATAGAATTTTTTTTTAAATCTAATGAGAAACTGAAAACTACTTGGATGATTGAAATATTTTTTGTTAGAAAATTTTTGTTTTAAACTGATGAGAAAAAAATACTTGTTTATATCTTGTGATATATCAATGCATAGTGTGGTTTTGACACATAGCTTTCTTTCCTCACACAGTGTATATACAGCATGAAATAACAGAATCCAGTGACGAAGAGGAAGGAACAATCAAGTCTAAAACCTTAACCGGTGCTGAGATTCGCCATACATTACCCGTATTAAAGCCCGAAGAAAGACCTATTACACCATTACGTGACAAGATGGTCTATGACCTTGCCAATTCTTCTTTAGATTTTAAAGATGGTAATGGAGAATTTTTAACATTTTTGTAGCTGCATATGCCATTTTAAGTAAAAAAAAATAATTTGAATGATAATATATAAAGACTTTGCCTGGCCTTGAACAGAATTTGAAGTTTTGGAAAGGTTAATAATTCACTTCAGTTATCTATCATTTTGTAACTTTAGACAAAATAAATTTTTAACAAGGGAATAGTTCAAGTTTGCACCCCTCCCTGTTACTATTAATAGTTCTGTGATGTTAATAAAAAATATTTTGGATTCTCAAATTTATGTCTGCATAACAATATGTTTCCTTTATGCCATATTTTTTAAGAATTACAGGAAGTTTTTCCAATGTTAAAAGGAGGATCTCTTTGCCAAATATTCTGTTGGTCCTTCAGATAGCAGAACTTTTTGTTGCATTTTGTAATAGAGGGTTGTCGATCTACAGATGTATAATGTACATATGATCTCAATGGGCTAAGTTCTCCAGAAATAATTTCAAATTCTAATCTTGTATCAAAGTCATAAATAGAGAGGGGAGATAATTCTAGAAACTCAATTTTTATATCTATTTATTCCTACAGTGTTAATATTTGGTAAAGATTTTCATTTTTTTTAAAGGAAATAAACAAGATGTTAAGCTCAGTAAGTTGTAGTATATATTCCCATTTATTTACACTTCATTATTGTTGGTTATCACACACATGGATTTTATCTGGTTATATAATGGTTTTATCTGGGATCAATTATTGCAGTCCATAGATTATTGCTTAATGGGACAAATAAATATAACATTTTTTAATGAAATGTTGTTTGGATTAATACAAGTTTTATTAAATGGGTAAGGGGGGGGGGTCTTTATTTTTGTCTGTATAAGATTTTAGTATACTGTGTATCACCATTATAAGTTATAGTTATCTATGATAGGTATAGGCATTCAATGGCCACAGCTTTAGTAAAATCCATGCAATATTTTTGAAACAAAATGTGTACAAGATAAGAAATATAACACTTTGCTAAATTAAATTGCTTTTGTTGATGCTACACAAAATTAGATTTTTTTTATCAAGTTACTAAAAATCATTTTTTGGAATAAGGTATTTTTATGAAAGCTGTTATATATGAAGACCCTAAGGGTTATGGGTTCAGAATTTGTTTTTTTTTGGAGGGGAGGTTGGAGAAAATAATCTTTTGAAAATTTAATAATTGTAAGCCTAACTTTGGGGTCTAAAATTTATCATATACTACAATGCGATCTATAAATCAACATTGTGATATGAAGATTGAAGTTTTTACTGACGAAGGTCCCCCATTGGCATGAATCATCAATAAAAAGATTAATATTTGTACAAATGAAGGTCCATGGTTTTTTGGGTCCTAACTTCAGAATTGGCAAAAATAGGGGAACCCCTATTTATAAACAGAAAACAACTGCCGAAACCAATTTTCAGTTACACATCACTTCTATCCAGGTTTATGAAATTGCTAATAACATTTAAAATAACATTTATGAAGCTTAAAACATTTGGTAATTTAAACATATGTGCATGTATAAGGTTGATATGTTGTTGATGTAGACATATATGAAGCTCAACAGGCATTGTACCAATATCATTTAGTTCATTTCCTTTAAAACAGCTTACAGTATTGGAAAAAAAAAAAACTACTTGTTCAAACCCAACATTTCTGAATCATTATATTGCACTGCTTGATTCATCTAATCCTTATACTAGTCTTGATGAAACCTTCTTTTTTTCATAAGCATATATATTATTTTGTATTTACAATCAAGATATGGTAGTAGCCATTTGCCATTAAATTTCCATAGCAGTTATAGAGAAATGTTATGTAAAACTAGTCATCATTTCAGGGTGAAAAGGAAATTCTTTATTAATATATTTTTTTTTATTAAGACACAATTTACATCAGTTAAATAGTAATGTGTAATGTTAACTTAAGACTGTGAAAGTAATATTATAGTACAATTTATACATTTAGGGGGGAAGAGGGGGCTGCCAAAAGTTTGTCTTTTAATATCAAATACAATTGTTTATAACATATTTGTTAAGGTCAAGCAATTTTTCAACAGTTAAACAGTAATATTTATAATGTGTCAGTCAGTAGGTTTTCTCCTAGTTATAATTATTTTCTAATAATTGGGTTGACATATTTGATGAAAACGAATGTTTCTAGCCGTGTGGCAATCATCTGGTTTTATATTATTCCTCTTTTAAAAGTAAACAATATAAGATTTTGACAATTCTTGACAAAAATGTTTGTTTTTTTACAGGTATACCAGACAATCCTGATGTAGCAGATACATTTTACTCACAGTATGAAGACTTTGATAAATCAAGTTCAGATGAAGAAGAAATGCAGACTGTCATAAAGAAGAATTCTGACAAAGGCACACTTGTTCCTGGGTCCACTCTCACATCTGTAGGAGGTAATGAAGAGGGCCAGTTATATGATCTGTTACAGAATGTCCTAGAGAAGGGAGAGGATGCAGGTATATATATAGAAATGAATTAATATTTTCTTTTCTTTTCAGTAAACATTACTTTCTCATTACTGTTTTGTTTAAGGAGGCCATCATGGTCATGATCGTATGGTAGTTGGATTTACAACTACATGTGCAAACAGTGCCTATCACCATTAAGTTGTGAGTTCGAACCCAGTTCATGGCCAGGTGTACTCAATACAGCATTATGTGATAAAGTTTGTCAGTGACTTGCAACAGGTTGGTGATTTTATTCAGGTACTCTGGTTTCCTCCACCAATAAAACTAACCACCACGATATAACTGAAATATTGTTGAAAGTGGTGTTAAACACAAACCACTAAACCATCATTATTGTTTAGAAAAACAGTAGACTTCAAATGATCATAAAAATATCATAAATTATAAGTTTAGCCCATGTCCATTCGTCCTGCATTTGGTTTCCACTCAATAACTTAAGTTCCCTTTAATCAAGTTATTTGGACCTTATACACAAGATCAGGGACCCATTACAGGTAGGCCAAATTCGGTCTTTGCGACTTTTTCCATTCTGGAGTTATGGCCCTTGATTTGCCTAAAAATACAAATTTCTCAGGTTTCCGTTCAATAACTGAAATCACCCTTAAGCAAATCATTTGAAATTCATACACAAGGTCAGGGACCATAAAAGACAGACCAAGTTCAATTTCAGACTTTATGATTTGTTTCATTCTGGAGTTGTGCCTCCTGATATACTGAAAATTACCAGTTTCTCTGCTTGTCTAGATCATTTGAAATTTATTTCACAATGTTTTGTGCAACAGGTCTGGGGTTTTCTGTGGGTACTCTGGTTTCCTCCACAAATAAAACCGACCACCATGATATAACTGAAATATTGTTGAAAGTGGCGTTAAACACCATAACTCATAACACAATGTTTTGACCAGAATAAACAGGTCTAGTTTGAATTTTGTCATTCTTTTATGGTTCCAGATTTAAGTCTTTGTTTACTTTAACTGTATCATCTGGGTCCTATGGAGACATTTTTCTATTTCTTTTAATTAAACATTTTATTATATATTTTTTTTTTTATTAAGTTCCTTATTCATTATCAGAAATGAAATTTTCACAGAAATGACGATGCATTTACTTGTATCTATTTATAGAATCAACCATGACATTTGAAGAAGATTCAGTAGCCGGAGCGTTTGGTCCTGTTGTCAGAGAACAGAAAATTAAAAATCTTAGAACGTATCCTTTATTAATATTGATTATGATAACATTTCCAGGGCTCACCACACATAGTAAAAACAGGGCGACTTGACTTCTCTCTCAGTTAACTGAAGGGCGAAGTGAGGGAAAATCTGGGAGACTTCAGAAAATCGATCCAAATTTTAACGTTTCTTTCCCCACTACCGCATGTTCCCCTACCTTTCACAAAACGAACGTTCTGCACAATGATCTTAAAAGAATGCAATTAACGAGTATGGAATAAAATATTGAACATCAAACCCTGTATGGGTCAGATTTCAGGAACATGGGAGCTCATTTTATATGAATATTGAAGAAAAAGTATGATTATTGGTTAAAAAAATACTGACCTGAAAAGATTGACAAGGGTGACTAAAACTTCGCTTTTTGACAGAAATTGGGCGATTTCATTGAAACCAAGGCGAAAAAGTCGCCCACTTTGCCTGGTTTGGTGAGCTCTGCATTTCACTGAACAAATATCAGTAAAAATGATTTCATAGAGAGGAGAAGCTTCATGTCTTTACATTACAGCGAATAGAGTGCAAGTTTGTTTCTTCCCTCATCTCTGTATAATTAGGACCCGCCACTTTGTGGCGGATGCCCTATAGTGATCAGTCTGTCTGTCCATCCGTCCGTCCGTGCGTCCGTAACAAATCGTGTCTGGGCTGTAACTTTTTTGTCGTTCAAGACAGGCTTTGCATATTTTGCATGTAGGTAGACCACCTCCAGACGATGTGTCATGTACCATTGTTGGTGACCTTTGACATCAAGCAGGGCTCACGTTGGAGGGCGATTCGAGCGAAGAAGTCGCCTTTGTGAAGGTTGACTTCGCTTTCTCGTTGGTCAAAAGAGAAGTTCAAGTCGCCTTGTAATTTTGAAGAGTCACCCTATGTCGCCGGCCTCGTATTTTCTCCACTGGCACTTGTCAATTATTGAAATCTATCGTATCCGTTATTAAGTATTTTGAAAGTGATTTTCTTGGAAAGTAATCCATTACAGTTTATAGAAACTTTAATTTCGTTCATTATATCTTTTGTTTATTGTTTATATATGCCCGGCTTAAAAGAAAACTAATTGTATTTTTTTTTTCGTAAGCAAACAACAATGGCGCCATTTTGGTAAGGGGACGCAATGCGGTACTGTGCTACCGGAAATAATGACCAAACTTTTTGTCCGCAGCTACTTTCAACAAAACGAACTTTTGATTTATTTTTCTCATTTCTGTGACATAAAATCAGTTCTCATATCAAATATGTTCATATATGCGAAGATTGCAATTCAAATATGATTATCGTTGAAATGCAGGTAGACGCTTCAGATTTTAATCCATCCGCATTGGTGTTTTATACTCGACACCGGGTTAATATATATTACGATCTATCGAACAGACATGTGTAAACGTTAATTAAAAAATAAACTTGGAACTACAGTAGCTTTCCTCCGTTGTTGCAATCTGATTTGAGGTCTGGCAAATAATAATTACAGCCTTTACTTTCTTCAGTTTTTGACTGACAGTGGCAATGCAATTTACGTTTGTGCTATATTTTCATTCCCAAGCTAAATATAGTTGAACCATTGAGCAAATTGAAAGAGACATCGTTCTTTTGCTGAAGATCACACAGATATGATCATGAGTTATTACAATTTGTGTGGTCACAATACAGTAATAAAAATCACTGGTATGCAAGGTAGCCAGAAATAAAAATGTGACATTGAATAGATGTCCTTAAGGTAGTTATGAATAAAAAAAAACCCAGAACAAATCAGTTCAGACAGCCTTTTAATTATTGACTAAATTTGGGCAGGGTAATGTGAGAGGGGTCGCGAAACAATGTTTTGATTAATCGCAATTAACTTCTCCCAGAAGTCTCCCCACTTCTCTCTGTTGTCTCCCACTTCTCCCTGTGAGCTCCCTGAAAGAGAAGTCACTTCTCTTTCTAATTTGAAAGTAGTGGGAGCCCTGACCTCAAGGTCAAATCGGTTCCTGCATCCATAACAAATCGTGTCCAGGCTGTAACTTTTTTGTCGTTCAAGATAGGCTTTTCATATTTGGCATGTAGGTAGACCACCTCCAGACGATGTGTCGCGTACCATTGTTGGTGACCTCTAACCTTGAATTTTGACCTCAAGGTCAAATCGGTCCCTGCATCCGTAACAAATCGTGTCCAGGCTGTAACTTTTTTGTTGTTCAAGATAGGCTTTTCATATGTGGCATGTAGGTAGACCACCTCCAGATGATGTGTCGCATACCTTTGTTGGTGACCTTTGACCTCAAGGTGAAATTAGTGATTTTACCATAACAAACTGTGTTAACTTTTCACATTTTCATCTTCTTCTCTGAAACCATTTGATGGATTGGTATTACTTGATTCATAAATACAACACTAAATCCAGCAGGGAAAAGCTAGGCGATACAGGGAAAAATCAACTATTGATCTTGAACTTTATACTTTTCAAATGAATCAATTATCTCCAAAAGTGTTTTATTACTGAGGTTAACATCAGTCTGTCCTTACAAATTTGTTACCACAAGCTATTTATGGCGGGGCCCACAGAGATGGATTCCATCTCGATGATATCTAGTTGTACTGGACGTTAAACAACAGTCAATCTATCAATTGATGCTGTAATGCATTAATGGAACAGTGTAACTTAGAAATGCTAAAACTATCAATTTATTTCTATTATGAGTTGGCTTTAATGGGAGTGTCCTGATGAGAAAGTTGACCTTTAAGGGGAGTGGCTTGATAAGAGAGCCACTTTGATTGAAGTGGCCTTATAAGAAAGTCTGTTGATGGGAGTGTCCTTATAAGAGAGTCAAATTGGATGGGACTGGCCTGATGAGAGAGTCAACTTTGATGGGAGGGACATGATAAGAGAGTTGGCTTTGATGGGAGTGGCCTGATGAGATAGTCAGCTTTGATTGGAGGGACATGATAAGAGAGTTGACATTGATGGTAGTGGCCTGATGAGATAGTCAGCTTTTATTGGAGGGACATGATAAGAGAGTTGACATTGATGGGAGTGGCCTGATAGGATAGTCAGCTTTGATTGGAGGGACCTGATAAGAGAGTTGGCTTTGATGGGAGTGGCCTGATAAGATAGTCAGCTTTGATTGGAGGGACATGATAAGAGAGTTGACATTGATGGGAGTGGCCTAATAAGATAGTCAGCTTTGATTGGAGGGACATGATAAGAGAGTTGACATTGATGGGAGTGGCCTGATAAGATAGTCAGCTTTGATTGGAGGGACATGATAAGAGAGTTGGCTTTGATGGGAGTGGCCTGATATGATAGTCAGCTTTGATTGGAGGGACATGATAAGAGAGTTGACATTGATGGGAGTAGTCAGCTTTGATTGGAGGGACATGATAAGAGAGTTGACATTGATGGGAGTGGCCTGATAAGATAGTCAGCTTTGATTGGATGGACAAAAAAAATGATAAGAGAGTTGACATTGATGGGAGTGGCCTGATAAGATAGTCAGCTTTGATTGGAGGGACATGATAAGAGAGTTGACATTGATGGGAGTGGCCTGATGAGATAGTCAGCTTTGATTGGAGGGACATGATAAGAGAGTTGACATTGATGGGAGTGGCCTGATATGATAGTCAGCTTTGAATGGAGGGACATGATAAGAGAGTTGACATTGATGGGAGTGGCCTGATAAGATAGTCAGCTTTGATTGGAGGGACATGATAAGAGAGTTGACATTGATGGGAGTGGCCTGATAAGAGAGGGACTTCTGTAATGTATTAATAGTGAAATTGATATGGCTTTATTTACGTTGTTTGTTCCTTAACTTTACTTCAGTGAATGTCAAAAAGTGCTCGGACAAGAAGCTTTTGAAAAGGCCTACAACTATCTAAAGAAAGCCAGATACGAAAAGCAAAATTCTTTAGATTCAGCTGAAGAAGATATCATGAAAGGTCTCAGAAAATTTGTTAAAAATCCCAGTGATTGTTTTTTAGTGGACCAATTGTTATTTTTAGAAGAACAAGCCAAAATTACTAAATGATGATTTCAATATGATATATGTATGAATGCATCGATACATGACGGAATCTTTGGATATTCTGACTTGTGTTTATAACTGACGCGAGAAGATAGATCTGAATAAATTATCAATTGTAATAGGATAATTATAGTCCTTCAGCATTAATGACTCTTTGTGTTCTATGATTAGTTAAACTGGTTGTGCACACTACATTATACTGCTGAATTCTTGGTAAATGACAAAAGACGATGCAATTATGTCCTAGACAATTCATCTAGTGTTTGGAATCAGATTCCTCTGTAATTGTAAAATATTATTCGGTATTGTATCGAGTTCTTTTTGTATAAATATTTCTGAAGAAATATTTTTTTGTTGATAAATGCTTATTTATATTGTAACATGTTTTACAGTCAGATTTGTATTTTATAAACACAGAAAAAAATTGTTGATTTAGATATTTTTGAGAATTTTGTATTTCAAAGAAAATAGAGATTTCATTGATTTTTTCCCCATTACAATCAATATATTTCTGGCAATGAAGGAAAAAAGACAGCAATAACATAACTTATTAATTAACTACTGTTATATTTACATAAATAAGATGAAAACTGCATTTGTGATACAGATAATACAACTAAGCCAAAACAGATTTTTTTCTCGTATTGGCTGACTTTGATCCGGCAAATATTAGTGTTCCAGATTCTCTCTAGATTTTACATACGTATCAACGATAAAATAGAGACACTATGTAAGACAATATTTTGTGGTTGATTAATAAATATATCATTACGTGATGATTTTCGTATTGTCCTGAGGATTTGTTTCAGGCCAATAGAGCTACCCTCGGACTGATAACTAGGCCAATACATCACCTAATAATATCATATTATTTTCTAGTGTTGTAAGATTGGAATATTGAAGGTCTATTTTCTAATTTAAATACTGTACGAAGATATTTAATGGCATAAATTTCTGTACCGTAGAATTTGCTTTTCCCAGAATATTCTACAAATAAAAAATTTCATTCAGAATAAATAAAATAAAATGGTAATATTTTTTTTATAATGTATTAATTATTATATTAGATGTAATTGATCTTCTTACGTTAACTCCGTCCAGCCTATACATTCCAATTATAGCATTAGAAAAATATCCATCGACAAATCCATTCCAGTACACATAGAGTTTGTATTTAACATGTACTAACGTACTAAAACATCACTCAGTAGCAAGCTTAGAATCCCTCTGTTAGAGTATAGTATGAAATGTGCACTTTACACAATGTTAATAATTGTTAAAAATATATTTTTGTTACATGTTGATTTTTTTACTGTATTATTTATTTCATAAAATACTTTTATTATTTTTGTAAATATTTTCATGTACATGTAGTATATCTATTTATATACATGTATTTTAGTTGAATTCAATCAAGGACTACAAGTGTCTGCTCAGAAGTATTGTTGTGAAATATGGAAATGAACATGTTAATTAGCATATCATTAGCATATTAGATCATGTTTCTATATATAGATAGAATATCAAAAGACCATGTGGTGTCATCATCTATTTTATGAAAAGAAAAGTTTTAATCGTTAAGATGAGAGGTGATTGTTCATTTTGTTGATATTGGTGGAATTAATGATCAACATTGTTAAAACTTTCTTTTCATAATGGTCAACAATTCTACCTCTATCAACAAAACAAACAATGACCTCTCACCTCAAATCATTGAACATACAGAACACCACAACATATTGTAGGATTAAATAGTGTCCACCGTGAAATATTGTCCTCTGTTATAATTGTTTTCTATGATAAAAGTCGGAGGACGGAATAAAGTGCAGAGGTGACTTCTTTTGGTCTGTTGGGGATTTTTCATTTGAAAAAGATACGATCGGACACAATTTCACAGGACAGTATTATGTCTTACAATATGACATCAGAATTCCTGGTCCTGGCTTTTTTTTTAATTGTTTTTTTTTAATTTTTTTTTAATTTTTTTTTTATTATTTTGGGTTAGAGGATTGTAATGCCTGTGATGGTAATTGGTTTAACTACCTACTCTTTGATTGCCTGTCACTGATAAAATTAGTGAGTTTGATTCTTCTGTATGGTGAGGTATACTTGGTGCAATCTTATGTGATAAAGTTTGTTAGTGACTTGAGACAGATCAATTGGTTTTCTACCATTACTATGGTTTCCTGCTCCAATAAAACTGACCTTCAGGATATAGCAGCAATATTGAGGAATGTGGTGTTGAATGCCCATAACCTTAAACTATGCGTCTTTTTGAGTCCATAATATAAGTTAAGTGTCTTCTTGTTTCTTATGTATTAAATGAAATACCCCACAAATAAAAATAAAAAAAATGAGTTAGCTCAGATTTGTGTATTTTAGATCTAACTCTTCATTAACAAATTTAAGTCTGAGAAAAATTAATTAAAATCATAGATTAGGTGATTCTTTCTCATGAATCAATCGACCAGTAATCAAACAGGACACATGACTAAAGAATTATAAATTTTTATTGTTAAATTGATCATATTGGAATTTTATATAGAAATATGAAAAATGGTCTTGTCAGTCCAAATTAAAACAATAAAAAGTATATTAGTATACACCCACCCGTAGGACAGTCACTCAATTAAACCCAAGCAATATCCCAGGTCAACAAAAGGTGATGTCAAAATTCCTTTATTTTATAAACATGAATCGTAGACAGATCTCATATCTTGCCTGTTTATATTGCAGCCCATAATCATAAGCAGTTACATTTCAGTGATACTTGTGTCATTTTTTCAACAGTGTTAATCCATTGCTAACATTCTGAGCATATATACTGACACAGTCGAATCTCAATGTGTCGAAGTGACCAATGATATTACTTCGAGATAACCAAGTATTTGAGTTGATATGTGATAAATTTAGCTAAAAACCAATACGAAAGGACCAAAAAATGATACACGTAAATGTCTTTTCTAAGTTTGAAGTAACGAGATTCGACTGTATGTTTATTGGTACAGAGGTAGTAGTACAAATGTATATGTACATGTACAACATAATTTTATGAATCCACAACGAATCTCGCAGCTGCCAAGGATGCATTTTCCATGATTTTATTGTAAAGTATTGTTAATTCAAGCACAAAACTTCTTATCACATCAAATTTTCTTGGGCACAATTTTCAGCAACAATTATTTACAAATTTTATTTTTAAATAAATATGATTTTTATCGGCCACCTATCATATTTTTTGGGCATAATGTGGCATTAAGTTGTATATATAATATTGATCCTCGTTTTGTATGCACAGAAAAAGAAAGATCAAAACAGGTATTGTTCAAGATTTTTGTGCTTATCTACAGAATTCAAAATGTTTTCAAGATCCCATTTCCTGATAGAATGGCTTAAAATTGTGTTCTACGAAAAATTATTTCAGTTAAATGTCTATAATCATTTTAAGAATCTTGTGTCATTTCTTGCTCCTATCAACTTGCTGCAATCATATCAGTCATTCTAGGTATCTTATTTATGATAAATCATTTTAGAAACATGAATATAGTAACATTAACAGAATAACTGGTAACAAACTTGCTAGAATTTGATCAGAATTGTACTAACAGATATTTCAAGTTAATATTGTATTGTTGAAAAATGTTTATTGTTTACCCCCAGAGATACTCGAAATTTGTCTGGGTAAGTCCTATTCCCATGTAAAAGAAGTTAAATTTCAATCAGTCACCAGAATGTGCCTAAAAATACATGAAAATGGAAAACATTAGTGATCTTTTTTTAGGAAAAGTATTTATCTCCATTTAAAAGAAGTTAAATTTCAATCATTCACCAGAGAATGTCTAAAAATACATGTGAAATAGAAAATATTAGTGATGTCTTTTAGGAAAACTATTTATCCTGATGTAAAAGAAGCTAAATTTCAATCAATCACCAGAAATGCCTATTGTAAATAAAGGGAGATAATTCACTAATGCTTCCCGATTATACAGGGTAAAATTAGACTTATTATCATGTTCTTAATTAACTTACCTCTGTCATTGAATGATTTGTAAATGTAATGTGCATAATATATATTGTCATAACATGTTTGTAATACATTATTTCATACACTTCTCTTGATACAACATTCTGCATTTCCATCACCAATGTATTTTGTGTACATCAAAAGATGAAGTCGTATTAATGGACGCTAGTTGTTTTAAAGCTAATATTATATATAGGTCAAGTAGAAATTTGTATCTAGATATGGATATTTATTGTTGCTTTATGTATATTCACACATTCCATTCATTACCATATTTGTTGGAACTTAAAATCCCAGAGTATTAGTATTGGCTGTCATGGTCATGATCGTATGGTAGTTGAACTTACAACTACCTATGCAGTCAGTGCCTATTGCCACTAACGTGAGTTCGAATCCCGCTCAGGCAAGGTGTACTCAATACAGCATTATGTGATTAAGTTTTTCAGTGACTTGCGGCAGGTCAGTGGTTTTCTCCGGGTGCTCCAGTTTCCTCCACCAATAAAACTGACTGCCAAAATATAGCAGAAATGTTTTTTAAAGGGGCATTAAACACCATAACCCTAACCCTAATGTGTAATTGAAAGTGTGCTTAAGACACTAAAAGACATTGGTGTGAGGTCAGAGGTTAAAAAGAGTGGGAATTATGAAACAAATAAAATGACAAATGAGATTTTTAAGAATTGAATATTCCCTGATTGTGACTAAAAATTATTAAAATATATGTTTATCTTCATTAATTTAATATGTATGAGGAATGAAAATATGTGAGTGCAATTCTATAGAAACAATGTGTAGCTACTGCTAGATTTCTGCCCTTTATATCCAAGAAATTGACTGAAAATAAGGAGGTTAATATATGAAATACTAGTATAATCAGTGAATATTGCTTTAGGAAAATTTTGATTGTGGCCATATTTTTGATAAAGCTTAGATTGATATATTTTTTAAATATATTGCAGAGATGTCATATTGAAATTGTTTCTTTTATTGTAGCTTATATTGTTATAGTGACAATTTCAAATTTCAGTTTTATTTGAAATCTAATCACCACTAAAGAACTGCATTGCTGGCATGCAAGTTTTAAGAACCCCAGCAATTTTGACTTGGCCAACCATCAATTAAGCTAAGGAATGGTATTTTCAAACCTGTTTCCATATAGGTTGCATTTGCACTGAAAAGTATAATGTAAAAAGCTATTTGGAACTTTCTCTTTTTTTAAGTGACCTTTGTCACTGAATAATGCCCTCTCTGTACCATCATAAATAAATTTTGTTTTAATGTTCCTTTTGGGACTATCCTATACATTTCTACTGTATTCTCTGTGTTATCATCTCTTAAAACACTAGCTTATTGTGTAGATTAGATGTGAGTTAATGAATGTAAATTATTTTGCAATATTTCTCTTTTTGGTACTAAGACATATTTATTGTACCACGACCTCATGCTTTACTTCAGCTTTATAGACATGTTTTCAACAAATTTGGTAAGATATATACAACATTCCTGTGAGATGCTGCAAGTGTTATGTGACCATAAATATTAAGGATTTATCATAAAAAACATTAAAATATTATAATACAATATTAGCTTATTGTTTTTATTTAACTTTATTATATATAGCAATATGCTTTCCGGTAGGATAGGACCCGGGTGGCTCAATGAGTTAGGTAGTTGGATTACCTAACAACTCATACAAGCCTATCACCAATATGCCATGGGTTCGCGCCCGGCTTTATAAATTACAAAAAAGGGTGCACACGACTCGCAGCTGCAAGTGATAAAGTTTACCAGTTGCTTGCCCATGGTCGGTAGTTCTCTCCGGGTACTCCGGCTTCTTCCACCACTAAAACTGGTCGCCATGATATAGCTGAAAATTTGCTGAATGTGGTGTTAAACACCAAAGATCATCATCATGCTGGTAGGATAAGCCAGGCATTTTAGACACATACCAATATTATTAAAGAAATAAATCATGGAAGCCAGAATGTGTTGGGGGTTTTAACATGGATTGGCGGATATTAGTATTTTATCCCGAGCCAGAAGCGAGGGATAAAATTTACTAATATCTGCCAATCCATGTTAAAACTCGAAACACATTCTGGCTTCCATGATTCATTTCGATTCTGATATGTCTAAGAGTACAAATATGGTAGTATACTTTGATTGGAAGATGGTAATTTATATTTACGTTTGCATACAATGTCGCACACAATTTATGCTGCAATTGGAAAAGTCAGTCACATTCACCGGCACATGTGCTAATGAGATTATATCGAATTGATAGCTCATTTGTTAACAAAACGAAAGAGGTTAGAATTACTGGTAATTAATATGGGTGAAATAGCATTCGGTATGATGTCATTTCTTGTTGGGTTAGTGAGTGATGACAAACTTATCAACAATATCATGGCGAGAATAAGTTGCATTTTATGAAAGGATGATGACGTCCTCTTTATACTGGACCAACACACTTAATTGGATTTTTATAGCACTAGCTCACTGAATCAACAATCTGCAGGGGTAGATATGTCGCTTCACTCAGACACATTATCCTGGATCCGAGACAACCAGTCTTTGCTCCAACTACTTAAGGCTACATCATGCAGAGAAGCAGCAAATAATACCAATTTATAATCTTTGTCCTGACTGAGACTCAAACCCACGATCTACTGCACTTGAGGCGAGCACGCTAACCATCACACCATTGATGCTGTTCATTTCTTGTTTGTTTTTTGGTGTATGTTACTATATCTATGTCACATGACTGCAAATAAATTTGTGAGGGACATCATTCAAAGCATATAAATCATTGGTTGACTAGTCATTCTATAAGGACAAGGAATGAATATTCACCTATACATACCATACAACTGACTTATCATTGTAATCAAAACCAGACAGACATAATCTTGGACCATGTTGATATTGGTCTTGTAAATTTTCCAGTATCATTATTTTTTTTATGAAAATTAAGTTTAACCAGTGATGGTCTAAAATTTCACCAATATCAACAATATTCAGCTCGAATCGTTGAACAGAAAAACAAGACCATGACACATGCATAAGGAAGTCCAGGTTCTGGCTTGGAACAGGTACACAAACGTGGCAGAGTTAAACTGGTTAATGGGATTTTTGTTATTTGTTTTGATATTTAAACAAATAAAGTAATTACAAGTACTGGTAGGATTGTAAACAACATACAATTGGATTTATAGCTGTCATGCTGTAACATAAAGGACTAAGTATCAGATTAATTTTCATGGTTCAGTATTAAGCTGTTCCATGCCATAAAATGAGGATTATTTTGAATTTTTGTTTATCCCACATGCTGGTTAATAATATTTGTCTTTTATACAGATGTTGTCATATTTAGTCTAACATTTTTGCCGTTTTTTTGTTATTTTGAGAAAAAAAAAATATTAGAAATATCAGTAATTTTATAGTTTTTATTGATTACAAATTTTATTTGAGAATCGATTGCAAAAAAAAATTGCATGTAGGCCAGAACATTTTATTTTGTTGCTGCATGCAAAAGTGTAAATTACTTTGAACTCGTACATGTTTACTAGAAATTAAAACAGACTTGTACTGTGAATTTTTCAACATGTACGTGTGGATTGTTTTGATTTTAGTAGCTTTAAAAAGTGACTCAATATCAGGATACAGAAAGCCAAAAGTCTTCAAAGGTATGTTTGTATGTAAGAATATGTCTGTGCTTAAGATGTGTGCTCTATTTCCACAATTATAGAACTTATAGTACATGTCTTTAAATCTTTTTTTACATATCATTATTTGCTGTATTGTACATTGTACATGACAAATACTAATATTGTTCTTGGAATTTATTGCATATGACACTGTCCATACCGTTGTAGAAGTTATTGAACATGATTTTCTCTAGACCATTATGAAGTGAATGTATTTGACAAACTCTATATTGCTATGCGAGTTATTTTTTGTATGACAAATTCTCTATACCATTATAGAAGTTATTGAAGAATTTTTATACTGCCATGGAAGTTATTGTACATGATTATCTCCAGACCGTTATAGAAGTGAATGTATTATTATGGAAATTATTGTTTTTGACAAAGTTTGTATATGGTATTGAACATACACTTTTTATACTGTTATGGAAGTTATGGACATTGACTATTTATACTCATATTTTAGTTCTGTTTTTCAGAGGATTGTATATTACATGGAATTAGACATGGTGTAACTTGGCAGGATCCATTATTGCCATGTATACAGAAAAAATGTATAAATGGCAGAGTTGTAAACAAAATGACAGGTATATTTTCTATTACTGTTTATAGAAGACAGAGTTGTAAAAAAAAACATTTTCAGGTATACTCTTTAAAAAGATTAAAATTGTTTTTTTTATACATAGACGGTCTTTCTATTCTCAAAGAAGACGTTAATCATATTAATTTGAACAAGCAATTGGTGTATCAGTGTATTATATATGAATTTAAATGGTGGTTGTCAATGTCTTGCAGTGAAATCAGTAAGGATATGGATGTAAACGAACTTGAGAAAATATCCAATTCTACAATCATACATAAATTAAAGTAAAGGAACAGTGTTTTTATTATACTATAAATATAGTACTACATTTTACAGTCATAGTAACTTCTTCTTTTCTTGGCATAACTCATACCCTAATATGAATGTGGAACGGCCCGTAACAGTACTCATTACTTCAGTTGATAAAATCTGGGCATTTTTGTCGTTTTTATATTATTTGGTGTACAAGAAATTTTCGACAAATGTGAAGTAATCTTACAACTACTGTTATCATTGTGCTCAAAAACACATTACATGGCTACAAATACAGACAAAAAAATCACAGGGGCTCCCATCAGGTAAAATGTAACACATTTAGACAATTAAAAAAATGAGTATTAAACAGTATTGTAGATGACTGTTGTAAAAGTTTTGTAGTTAACATTGCTTTCTTGGTACGTCATGTTGTGATCGTCTGGAAGTTGGATTAACAACTACCTGTGCAATCAGTGTATATCACAACTAACGCTGTGAGTTCGAATCCCGCTCGTGCGAGGTGTACTCAATGCAACATTATGTGATGAAGTTTGTCAGTGACTTGCGGCAGGTCAAAGGTTTTCTCTGGGCACTGACCAGCACAATATAGCTGAAATATTATTAAAAGTGGTGTTAATCACAATAACCCTAACCCCTAACCCCTAACCCATCCCTTTCTTTATTTCTAGGATGTTTATACAGAGGAAAATGTTACAGGGTAAATGAGAGATGGAAGGAAGGATGTTCTCGTCGTACATGTGTCTACTTTGAAGATTACCATATGGGGAGAAAATATCACTTCTACTTTGTTGACGGGACTGCATGTAAGTAACAGATGGATGTGTATACCATGTACAATCACTTATTAATACACCATGATTTAGCATTAGACCACAGTCCAAAAACATTTTGAAAAACAAGCCAGAACAGCATTTTAGAAGAAGTTTTTCTATTTCATTAAGCATTACAGTTAGGCATGACCAATTGTTACTAGACTGAGGCATAGAGCTAGTGGTTTTAGGCACAGGCTGGGACCATATAGGTCTGACTACTGAATTATTGGTTGGTTTGGTTTATCATTGTTTTTCGTCATCTTCAGGAATTTTTCAGTTGTATCACAACTACTAAACATAATTGGGGAGGAAAGACTGTACAGTTATAACGAACTGATGGGTGAAACTACCTGGCCTAGGGTATGTGTCTTGAAATTTTAACACTTGAAGTGAGTATTTGGGAGCTAACTCAAACCAGTGGTGTTCGCCTAGTGGTCAGAAATCAAGGACCAAAAGCGCTGGTCAATGACGCAAACCTTTTCAAAATTATTGAAAGGATAATGGAAGGGATATATATTATACATGAATGTGTACTATACTATAAACTACCAATTACGGTTGGTTTGTGGTTTATGGTGTTTAACGGCACTTTCAACAATATTTCAGTTACATGTATATCGTGGCGGTCAGTTTTATTAGTGCAGGAAACTGGACAAAACCACCGACCTGTCGTAAGACACTGACAAACTTAATGTTGTATCGAGTACACCTCACCATTAGTGGGATTCGAACACACAACTTCAGTGGTGATAGGCACTGATTGCACAGGTAGTTGTAAATCTAACTACCATACGATCACGACCATGACGGTTCGACTACTAATTAAGGTACTTTATTACTAAAATTCATTAAAATACACTCTGCCAATTACAGTGTAATCTGTCTAAACTAAACCTCCTTGGGACAAACTTTTGTGATCTTAATAGACAGGTGTTCGGTTTATACAAGAAAAATGAACAAATATTTCCTACTTTTGGACTTTATTTATTTAAAGTTGGTTTTTACTGAATTTGGATTTATTCAGGGTTTGGTCTAGACAGATTTCACTGTACAATAGTTATAATAACTTTTGTTTATCATTCCAGGGTGTCTTACTCCAGATAGTCAGTGTAAGGCTCCAGGAACAGAATGGGATTTTGAATGTCAACATTATAGATGTATAGAGAAAGATTTTGAACGTGTCAAGGAAGCAAGAATACAGAAGATTGGAAAGTTACCCAGTAAGTCTAACTGTAAAAATGTCTCTAACATTACAGAAAGGAAATTAACAAATTAACAATTTTAGATAAAAATCTTAAATATAATAAAGTGCAATTATGGGTGCATTTTTTAGTTGTACAATGTACTACTGAAAATGTGTGCCCTTTTTATTTTGTCATAATCAGAATGAGGTAGTACTTTATACTGCCTCTCCAGACAAGGAAGTCTCAGTAAAGTGACAAAGACAGGACTGATTTGCTGGGAATCAGAATAATGTGTAATAGTAAGATTAATGTCTATCATAGGTCAGTATTTAAAGTTTAAGCACGAAAAGTCCAAATACATGAATAATCGATATTGGCTTCATATTTCCTGAATAATCTATATTGGCTTCATATTTTCTGAATAATCTATATTGGTTTCATATTTCCCTGGATTCATATTTCCTAGTATAATCATTTCAAGCAGAATTGATAATTGAAAGTAGGTTGTTGTGACTTCACTGTGACCTACTTTTTTGTTCAAAATAGTTTGTTAATGGCATTGTTTCTCATAAACCTAAAGTGTGGGACATTATTTATAACCCATGAAAAGATTAAATATAAGATATTTTCCTTTGAATAGTAATAAAACAAACTTTAAACAAAAACTTTTATTTGTTTTATTGTATATGGAGAATTTGTCAAATAGACTTATGATCCAGATAATATGGAGTACAATATATCAATCTGATTAAATCATTTGCTCCCCTTTACTAATATGTCAAGATTGATGTGAGAGATCTGTAGATACCACATTACGGATCACATGCGAGTGACCTTATGGCATGAATATTTAATACGGATATTAACCTTTTTTGTCCGATATAGGATTCCTGGTAGTAACAAAAGCAGTTTAATGTAAAATTATCTTACTGTCATAGTCACCCCAGTGCCATTTTCATTGGACGGTAACATTGGGTGACTCGCATGTAATGGTATTTCTTCAGATCGCTCATGTCGCTACATATCAGTAAAAGGGTAGCAGTGAGAGATGTGATTTTAATCAGATTGACAATATATTATCCTAATTTTAGACTGTACATGTTGTAAGCACAATGGTAAATGTTACACAGAGGGATCTACCTGGTCTGATGACACCTGTACTGATTATTACTGTGATATGGTAAATAACGGAGGTCAAATGATGGAAGCCATAACCTCTGTACCAGGTATATAATAAGATTGTAAATATAAAAACAAAGATATATAATGTAGTGAGCACGACATATTTCTGGATTAACCTTCTTCAGGTATGCTCGGTAGACAAAAAAATTGGAAATTAATTCAAATATTTTTAAAATCTCCATGAGCAAATAAACAAAAGGTCTAAATTGGATAACCAAAAATCGTCTGAGGGATCATATTGACCCAAGTTTGAATAGATTACATTATTTCGGAACTGTCATCATCTGTTCACCATGTTAAATGTATGTAAGAGGTGATTGTTCATATCGTTGATATTGATTGTAGAATTGTTGATCATCACTGTTTAAGCTTTCTTTTCACAATCTCATAAATGAAAAAAAGTGCTCCAATCTTAAAGCAAAAAAAAGGGAGGGGGTCAACAATGAAGCAAGTATCTCTGTTGAATTCATTGTATATGAATCAGGTTGAATATTTTTATTTAATGTTCAAATTCTAGAAAATAATATATGTATATAGTATTTATTTTAAAAGTACACACACTATATTGTATATAAAAGAAAATACTCAATTTAGAAAAATAACTTTCATTAAAATGGCGATGTCAGTTTTATTTGTAAATTTTGTTCATTCAGGTTGTGTATTTAAAGGAAAGTGTTATAAATTTGCTGAAACAGTGGTACATAATTGTTTTGTACTAGAATGCTCCACCAGTGATGGTACACATATCAAGTGGGAACCTATTAAAAAAGGTAAGGAGAACACAAACAAGTTTTTAACCCTATTTCAGGAACTATATACCCTCAACTTTTATCTTCTTACCTGGGTCTCTCTAGAACAAATCTAGAAACTGTTTCGTCCATCTGTCCGAAACATGGAAAGGGTACCTTATTGGAATAATCTGTAACTGCAACAGCTTTCATTTAACATTATTCAAGCTGTGCACAGTTGTTGCACACATAGTGAAGATATCTACCTCCTATTTTGTACAGATTTGACCATTTTCAACAAAAAATTTCCATGTGTGGAAATTAGTAATATTTTTCATTTTATGCTGTAGAAGGTAAGTAGTTCGTGTAATCTTATCTGTATTGATTAACAAAAAACAACATGAACATAAGGATAAAGCAAAAGAACAAAAGCTGGACAACACAAAATCTCGTCATCAGTTTGGCAACATGTCTGTAAACTGTTAAGATGCTTGGACTTCATATGGATCAATTGTTAACTTATGACGACAGCCATAGAATTCTGATTGGGCGTTTGCAGACAAGAAGTTAAGCCCCTTGTTCAAACATTTTCCACAAGAAAAACATGCTCTTGAACAGAGTATTAATTGATAAATTTTTATTTTACAATGAATCACAAAATCAATGAAAATTCACAAAAATGATACGTTAAGAAAAATAATGATTTAACAGTATGTTCATATGTTATCTTCAGCTTGTCCTGTGGGGAACAAATGTGTTAATGTGAATGAATCATGGAGAAACCAGTCCAGTTGTATGCAATATTACTGTGATGCTAAAGCTACAACCATTACAAAGCAATATGGTAGGTTTTTTTAATATAATTTGGCACAGTAATCCCTCTCTTATATACCCACTCTTTATGTAATGAAAAAGTGGCCTCTCTTGATAATAAACAATAAACTTAGAGATCACCAAAAGGAGGAATCACAAAATGGACAATCTATAGAAGCTTTCAAATTGTGTACACAAGACACTGGATGAAGACAAAAAAAAAACCGAACCACTATATGCAACCAAACACAAATAAGATATGTAAACAACTGGAAGTAAAGATGACAATTGTAATGGACATCACAACACGAACTAAGAACGTAAAGACGCATATTAGGACAACACAAACTAAAATAAACTACAAACACTAGTAAGTGATCTTTTCAAAGGTCCACATCATATTATAGGCCATTATTCACCCCAGAAGAGATGGTCTATTAAGATAATAATTTTAGACTATTTTTTTCAGGTTGTATACACAAGGACAGATGTATACCATTTAGTGAGAAGTTCTACGATGAGCTTTGTTACTACAGATTATGTTCTCTGAAACAAAATATGGCCGTTATGCAGGTGGAAAGTGGCGGTATGTCCATGTATATATAATACAATAAGATTTTCTATATATCCCCTGCAGGTTCATGTTGATCACATACTATTTCATAATCATTATTAAACACATTTCTAAAGGGCCGTCATGGTCATGATCATATGGTAGATGGATTTACATTATGTGATAAAGTTTGTCAGTGACTTGCGACAGGTCAGTGGTTATTGTCTCCGGGTACTCGGATTTCCTCCACCAATATACACTGACCGCCATGATATAACTGAAATATTGTTGAGAGTAGCGTTAACCACCATAAACCAAACCAAACCATCAATTTACTCTTGTTCCAAATTTTGAAATTCTTGAGAAAAGAATACTTTCACCTAATATTAGCTCATCAAAACCCTAGAATTTGTTAACTTTTGCAATAATATGTAATATGCCATTTTGTATTCACATTTTAATCTCCTTCTCTGAATCTACTTGTATGGTAGTTGGATTTACAACTACATATGCAATAGGTGCCTATCACCATTAAAGTTATGTGTTCGAATCCCACTCATCACGAGCTGTACTCAATACAACATTATGTGATAAAGTTGATCAGTGTTTTGCGACAGGTTGGTGGCTTTCTCAGGGTTCTTTAGATTCCTCCACCTATAAAACTAACCACCATAATATATCTGAAATATTGTTGAAAGTGGCATTAAATACCATAACCATAACCCCTCTTAATCTACTTGCAATTGGCCAATTTAGAGAACTTTTCGTGGATGGTTCTTTGGTCCTTTATATTATATCAATCTACATTTAAACAGGAATACTCTGAAATTTAAACTGTAGCTGCATGATAATGAATTGTTTAGAATATATTACATTTTTTTCTGCTTAATATGGAATTTTCAAATATCCCCTTCAATGGCCAAAACTACAATACACATTTGAATAGAAATGGACTGAAATTTGACCTCTACTCCTTAGACTGAAATTTGACCTCTACTCCACACTATTGATAAATTAAATAATATATACATACATTGTATGTTCTTGTTTTTCTTAAAAATTAACACGTTTTCCAAATATTTCTGATTATGCAAAGAAAGTTCTGTTTTGACAAAAAATAATGTAAATTCTGCATTTGGTAAGGTAATTTAAACCAAGTTGATTGTGTATTTGTCACCTTTTTAGCTCACCTGGCCATAGACCATGTGAGCTTTTGTCATGGCCAGGCATCCGGCGTCCGTCTGTTAGCTTTTCACATTTAAATCTTCTCTGATATCACTGAACAGATTTGAGCCAAACTTGCCAGAAATGTTGATTGGGTGGTCCTCTACCAGATTTGTGTTTTTGGTGCTGATTTGAAATTCAACATGGCTGCCAGGGTCCATAATGTGTTCTGATTGGCTGAAATTTTAAAAATCTTCTTGTCAGAAACCACCCAGCCAATTGAATTGTTACTTTGCAGGAATGATCATTGGGTGGTCCTGTACTAAATTTTGTGATTCGGTTGCCGATCGGAAATTCAAGATGGCCGCCATGACTCGACTTAGTTTTAACATAGGACCCTATGGAAAAAATGTTTAAAAGTCTTCTCCTCTGAAACCAGTAAGTCAGTTTAAAGCAAACATGGCATGAATGGTCCTTAGGTGGTAAACTTTCAAAATTATGTCCTGTGACCCCGACCTCCATCCAAGAGGGCCACCGTCTCAGTGGACATAGTTTTAACATAGGACCCTATGGGAAAAATTTAAAAAAAAAATTTCTTCTGAAACCAGTAAGCCAATTTAAATCAAATATGGCATGAATGGTCCTTAAATGGTCAACTTTCAAAATTATATCCAGTGACCTAGACCTCCATCCAAGATGGCCTTCATCAGTGGACATAGTTTTAACATAGGACCCTCTGGGAAATATGTTTAAAAATCTTCTCCTCTGAAACCAGTAAGCCAACATAGCAAACATGTCGTCGGTGGTTAACTTCCAAAATTGTGTTCAGTGACCCCGATCTCGGTCCAAAATGGCCAGTCAGTGGACTAGTTTTAACATATGACCCTATGGGAAAATTGTTTAAAAGTCTTCTCCTCTGAAACCAGTCAGCCAATTTAAAGCAAACATATCATGGATGGTCCTTGGGTAGTATACTTTCAAAATTGTGTTCGGTGACCATGACCTCTATCCAAGATGGCTGCTATGAGCAGACATAGTTTTAACATAGAACCCTATGGGATTTGAATAGTAACTTAGATGTATTCGTCACACAGACATTCTTAAGAGGGCTTATTTATGTCAAGTGAGCGATACAGGCTCACCTGAGCCTCTAGTTATATTATGTCCGGGGGCTGTTATGGTCGTCATCGCATTGTAGTTTCTAACTACCTATGCAATCAGTGCCTATCACCACTAACATTGTGAGTTCGAATTACGCTCAGACGAGGTGTACTGGATACAGCATTATGTGATAAAGTTTGTTAGTGACTTACGGCAGGTCTGTGGTTTTCTCCGGGTACTGAAATATTGTCGAAAGTCACGTTAAACACTGTAACCCTAAATTATGTCCTGACAGTCAATTGATACGTTGCTGAGCAATTTCAAGTTCTGGCTCAGTTTGAATAATACATCCATCTCTTTACTTTTCTAATCCTATGATTTTAATTTTACATTTACCTACAATTTTTATAGGATGTTCAGGAATTGACGGAGCCTGTTATACATATGGCGAATCAGGATTTTCTAAAGTGATTCACGGTGAAGTTGTTGTAAATTGTACTTGCGAACAGAGAGGGACTTCTGGCTCTTTGACAGCATGTGTCGGTAAAGGTCCTGGAGATGTTCCTAATATCATCACATATCATTTGGACGATTCGAAAACAGGAAATGAAATTTACATCCGGAAGGACAAGGATATGACATATAATAACGTTACCAGTAGTGTTGAAACTGGAGTCACAATTCAACAGGGCCATGTTTCTGTTAACGATGAAAGCTCAAATAGAGATATACTCCCTTACAGTAATACAAAGTTCAACAAAAACATGGAAATAAATGAGGAAAATTATAATAAATTAAACAGCATTCAAGATGATATCAAAATCAATGCAAACAGTATGATGAATATTAGGAAGGGAGATAACTCATCTCCCGTTTTGGGAGGAGAAAATGTAATAAACAACCACAAGTCTGTTTTAGATACAGATAACAATGTCTATAAGGTAAATGGAGGTTCTGATATATCAAACATAGATAACATTAACATTTTGGGTTTCAATGCTGTACAGAGCTCTGAGAAAAAAATGGCTGTTGATGCAGCACCAAATTTGGAACTAAATTTAAAACCTATACCTATCTATAGAGATTATGGATTTTCTGAAGGCCCGGAAAAAAATAGACCAGACTATGAAAGTGACATGTCTGATCCATGAACCACTGCTCTACAAACTTTCTTATCTTAAAAAAAAATCTTTGAGTACTGAATTTTTTAAGCACAAATAATGATTTTATTGTACTAATTTTTGCGGCAAACAATTTACTCAGTATACAGCTTTTACCTAGTATCCCTAGTTGTTAATTACTAAATAGCATGGGATTTACTATTCAGTAAAGCTTATTTAGAATAAATAATGTTAGTACACCTTTTTCAAACCGCATCGATGGTGCCTAAAGATCATGGTTTCCAGTCCCGTTCAGGTAAAATCTAAGACAATAAATTGGTATTTGTTGCTTCTCTGCTAAGCACACAGCATTTGGGAGAAAGAGCAAAGACTGGTTGGTTCGGAATCAGGATAATGTATCCGAATGGGGCGACATGTATATCTGCTGACGTTTCAGTGAGCTAGCACTTAAAAAGCGTGTTGTTCTAGTAAGTACAAAGCAGACCTCAACATTATCTCATTGAAAATTATCTTATTCTCACCATGCTATAGTTGAAAAAATTGCTGAGTTGGCGTTAAACAACAATCACTCTCATTAAAATCGTTCTCTTAAAACAGCTGATAACTGTTAATATCATTATAAAAATGTTATCTTTGTTTATTGACCCAAATGTCAAGGTTAATTGCATTAAATATGTGTGAAGTTTTTCAAGAAAACTAACTATGGTTAGATTGAATACGTCACTATTATTTCAGTAAAATCATAAAAGAAGGAATGATAAGACAATATTATATCCAAAATAAAATTATACTAATCAAGTCTTATAACTTTCATTTTATGTAACAGAACAATATATTGGATTATGTATATCCTATCTGACTTGAAGGATATAAACATGGTTACATATCAATCAAGAACAGAGGGGCCAGGGTGGTTGAGGTTACTTCTGATCACAATCCTAATGTCACTGGCATTGGTTCGATACCCTGTTACCCACTTTACAAGTGTAAAGGTTTACAAGACAAATACTAATGTTGGGGTTTTATTGGTCAATTTGTTCTCTAATGTCCAGGCTTTCCTTCCATGATAAGTCTGGTAGTCAAGATGCAATTGGAAAATTGCAATTGACGATAAGCACAAATCAACCAAAACAGTCAAGAACATAATTGATGATTGATTTAGGTATGTTTTATGGTGTTTAACGCCACTTTCAACAATATTTCAGTTATATCGTGGCGATCAGATTTATTGGTGGAGGAAACCGGATAACCTGGAGAAAACCACCGAACTATCACAAGTAACTGACAAACTTAAAAAAGTACACCGCAATGAATGAGGATCGAACTCACAACTTTAGGGATCGCACTGATTGCACAGGAAGTTGGAAATCCAACTAAACGGACGACGGCCCCATAAGGTTTTATGAATTTTTGTCTTGTTCAAACAAATTTCTGTAACTATAATTACCATATGTACAAGCAATTGTGACATATGGTAAACATATGCTTATCAAGAAAGGCAAGATGCATATTGTCATTGCAACAATAGATTTGACAAGTAGATAAGTTCATTGACTGTTGACTATAAGCCTTACACCACTAAAGTGAGCTTGTATTCACATACTCACCTCATGTGTTCAGGTGTCCAGACACCTACACAAGAACAAGGGGTGTTAGGGTTATGGTGTTTAACAAGAACTTTCAACAATATTTAAGTTATATTGTGGTGGTCAGTTTTATTGGTGTAGGAAACCGGAGTACCAGGGAAAACCACTGACATGCTGCAAGTCACTGACAAACTTTATCACATGTTGTTGTATTGAGTACACCTCGCCTGAGCGAGGTTCAAACTCACAACTTTAGTGGTGATAGGCACTGATTGCACAGGTAATTATAAATCCAACTATCATATGATCACGACCACGACTGCCCCACAAGAATGAGGGATTCACCTGTTAGCTTGTTACAACAGCCGTCCTCTCCAAAGATTTCTGATGGTCATGGTATAGCTGACAAATTTCTGAAAGTGATGATTTACACACAAAAAAACAATCATGACCTACAGTATATAAATACAGTAATCATGAAATAAGATTAAAAACAAACAAGTTCTGTAAATTTTATTTACAAAAATATTTACATCAAAATACACTGAGGTACATATTTTATCACATAAAAAGCACCACAAGATAAAATAAATTTGTAGAGATGTGGACAAAATTTTCTAATGCAAATGGAAGAACTGGCCATTAAAAAATGTTTTGATTTTTATACAATATAATATATAGAATTAAGGCAGTTATAAAGGTCAAGACAGACAGTATTGTCGGCATCGTAGCGAGTCCAATAGGACAAGCAGTGATAATGTATGTCGATACCTTCAAAACTGACGTCATTGTTTTTATCGTTAACATTATAGTGTGCTTGACGTCACCCTGACCGATATTTTTCAGTATCAGAATCAGTTCGTTGATATTAATAATATCACTTGGGTGAAATCAAATGAACAATATCAAAATTACTGATAAATCCATTATCTGGGCCATGTCTTTTCACAATGAATATGTATCAAATAATATCTTGATGTTCTTATACTCAAAATGTGTTATTGTTTTACACATAACATACCATGTTTCAAACTTGACCAACGAAATAGAACAAGTGCCCCTATATTAAAAAAAAAACACATATCCCCCGTCCCCCCCGAATACAAAACCTTAATTATGTTCTGTGACATATGCATACATAATATCAATATAGCAAGTAGCAACACAATTGATTCTGTCCTACATACTTTTAGAAATAAAAAGGGGTTGCCGTGGTCATGATCGTATAGAAGTTGGATTTACAACTACCTGTGCAATCAGTGCCTATCACCACTAATGTTCCGAATTTGAATCCTACTCATGGCAAGGTCTACTCGAGGCAACTTTACGTGTTACAGTTTGTCAGAAACTTGTGCGGTATTCTCCCGATACTCCAGTTTCATCCACCAATAAAACTGACAACCGCGGTATGAATGAAATATTGTTGAAAGTGGTGTTAAACACCATAACACTAACCCTAACCCTATTTTACAAAAACCCACCTATTCCTTGAAGGCAAAACCTTTTAATTATGCTAGCTGTGACATTTGTATACATAATATCAATATAGCAAGTAGCAACACAATTGATTCTGTCCGACATACATCTGAAAATCCATATTTGGATATTTTGTCACAGAAATTACAGCATATAAGGTTAATTTTGTAATTATTCACTGTAATGTAAGTAAAATACCAGAAAAAGAGTATGTACATGTTTTGATGGAATACAATAAAATAAAAGGACTGGAACGTCATGCAGTACTTAAGGTGGTACCATACACTTCAGGTAAAATTTTATCTGCTCGTTTAATTTTCTTATTTTTTTGGCAGTGTGTTTGTAGATATCCACTGTAATAAATGTCAAAATTTTAACAAATTCCAACCCAACAGACTCAGAGCTATAAATTCACTAGCCACATAGCAGCTTTTCTCTCTGTGGTTTTGATCATTGAGATGCTTGAAATCTGCATACAAACATCATATGATCAAAACATTCAACTGATTTTAAAAGAGTTATCTCCCTGTAGTGTATATGGTACCCCCCTTAACCCAAAACTAACTACAAATATAGAGATAGATCTTAATAGTATAACATGAACATGTAAGTGTCTCTTTCCAATCAATACAAGATACATGTATATACAGTGAAACCTGTTTATACCACACCCTCATTAAAACAGAATCCTGTATTAACCAAACTTTATATACAGTCTCAATGTAGGAAATCTTTGTATAATTTAATTTGATTTTAATATTTCAATCTGATTGGCTAATCTGCCTGGAGAAAATTTTGGTTATACTCGATAACCTGGGTTGGTATTGTGACGTCACCAACGTGTTCATGCGCTAACGACAAATTCAAATAGTCACATGAAATAATAGTAATTGAAATCGAGGAATCATTGAATTTTGTTGTAAAAATTAAATTATAAGGAATATCTGAAAATGTTGAACAGGTTACACTTGCATAACCTGGTTTGGGTCAGTTTACGCTTTTCATAAACCGTTTTGCAGTTTATTAAGTGTAAACTGACCCAAACCAGGTTATATCGTATAACTTGTTCAACAATTTCATATATTCCTTTAATAAACCGAACACCTGTCTTTTCCGAAGACAAAAGTTGGTCCTAAGGAGGTTTGGTTTAGAAAAGTTTTACTGTACTATAAAAAGATAAGATTCAGAAAGTAGAACACAAAATAAGGTTGGAAATTGACATTGATTTGACAGCTGTGACAAAAAAAAACTCTTGGACAGTAATGTAGAACAATTAAAATTATGAACAATCTACTTCCTTTCATTGTGTCAATATTATTTTGCATTTCAAAGAGTTGATGTGTGGGTGGAGTTATCTACCTTGGATTGTTAACACTCACTGGTTGTCTCCCCTTTTAATTAAATAATTTACAAAAACTAAAAAAAAATTCATTAAAAAAAGTTTGCAAAATGCAAAGTATGATGTTTGGTTGTCATATTTATTACAACTTTAAATACGTTTTCACATCAGTTAAAGAATACATTTCACATATCACAGAAATATAAAATTACACAATCATCTGAAATATATTTTGGTCTAAAACAACCAGAAATAGTAATAAAAAAGCCCTTTTTGAGGCAACGCTATACAATCACTTCTAGCAATATTTCCGCCTTTGTCAATAAGAATATTGTCTCTTACACAAAAGAAGTTATTCATTGTATTGTGATATTGTAACTGTTGAGGAAGACATATAGTCTCTATTTTAAAGATTAATATCACTTGTGTAACAAATATATTACAAGTGCACTCTTATTAAAGAACTACTACATTAAAGGAAATCTCTTCAAGGGCTTCATTATCAAAACATTTCTGTCTGAATTTTACAGTTACCTTACCGTCTCCAAGGTCTATGTATTAATTTTTGACTGAAACATTTCATTCAGATTGATTCAAGCGGCTTATCTAATACTGCTGTTGATTTATCATACTTATTTGGACGGTGGATTTAAAGAACAAATGTACACATCCTTGCATTGTCCATATATGGAAATAGTCGTAACAACAACTATGCCTATTGCAGTACATTTTTATTGGACAAACTACTAAATTCACAATGATCAGAAAATATTCCTGATGTACTGTAACAAATGTAATGATTTTCAGCAATGATGAATAATTTAAGTTAATCTTTTGACACTCAGTCCTAGGCATGTCTTACAACAGTTACTTCCGTAGAAATGATGACGGCAGACATTATGTTCCAATACCAAGAAACACCACCTGTATTTATCTTCACAAACTGGACCTGAAATATAACAAGATAACAAATACTTAAATGGGTTGAAATATCCATATTAGTTTCTATTTATTTTGTAAAATATTGAATGCAAATAGCACTTGGCTATAATGTACAAAAAAATGTATTATATAAAGTTTATGTGTATTTGCCATAAAACTAGGGAAAGGCTCTGTGAACCTCTATCCCAGATTTTTAGCCTCATACACATAAACTTTATATTTTAAGACACTGCACTAATATTTTCTATATATAGTAAGGAATGATTTTACTGTATACATTGTTAATATTACTTACTATGATATATTTCTTTTATTTTACAAGGGTTTAAATTACAGCTCTGAGAAGCAGACGGTCTTTTGTCAAGATCACATCCTGTGGTATCCTGGTTCCTCATGTTTAAACAACGGACTTGTCGTCTCTGTTCCCCTTCTCCACAAGTTGCAGAGCACTATTAAAATACATATAAAAAGCATGAAAATTGTGCTTCAAAGTATGTGAATAAAAAGTCAGATGTCAAAGCTAAGAATATGAAATGTTCAACTCAGACCTGAAATAAAACTTTCCTCATAATAAATTTATATCGATGTTCATAGTGCTGTTTCGCAAAATATTCATAATCATTCACATTAACTAAGGTCCAAAGCTAAAACTGGACATTTGATCAAACTATGAAAAAAAAGGTTATAGCAACTTAAAAAATATGACAAGTTTCATAATACTGGTAGATATAATTGAAGAAGACTTGTGTCTCTTTAACACATGAAACTAGAGGCTGACATGAGCCTGTATCGCTCATCAGTTTACAAATTATCAATTTAATATTGTATGATCATTTACGTACATTGTATGTTTAATCATTAATGTAGGTTTTGCAGAGGGATATCTAAGGAACAGCCAAGCAAAATTTATTTTTATATTGTTCAGTGTTTCCTGAGAAATAGTTGGTTTTTTGTTTTTAATATCTCATTTGAACCCCTGTCCTTTGGTAGTGGACATCTACATACAAATACAAACTTTGTAAAAGACCATTTAATGATCATTTTTTAATGCATGCAATGTTGACTTCATAAGCATATGCCTTTATAAGCTAAACTTTTGTATTCCCCCTTTAAAGACACACAATCTACGAAACAGATGCTACATCCTTCCTGTGTTTGCCATACGTTATCCGGCATTTCGAATAATCCCCACAGTTTAATGTAACTGTAGTACAATTTTCTCCTCTCCATATCTCTCAAGGTTTAAAATTTGAAGTTAGTTTGGTTTCAATTTAAATTTTTTTGGTGAAACATTGTATGCAAACATTGGCCACCATCTTGTTATCCACAACTCCTGATTTCATTAACTCGGTGAAATATTTTCTTTAAAATCTTTATGCGAATGTCTGCCATGAAGGAAACCTCTCCTTCTGGTGTACGTGGCAGAGGTGATATTCTGAACTCTAGGGGAAAATATTATAGCCTCTGTTTCGTAAATTGGTAGAAATAGTAAAACCTGTCTTATGAGACCTTTCAATGGAAGATTAAAACATGGTCACATAAGACAGGTGGTTGCTAAATACAATCTTAATTAATATGAAATGCACTGTAAAGGGAATTTAAAATTAAGGTCATGCATTACAAGTTATTGCTTAATAGAGGTGGTCACTAAAGCAGGTTTAACTGTATATTGAAAAAAGTGCATTATAATTAACAGCAGACCTGTAACCATGGTGTTGCATGCCAATGTGGTAACCAAACATAAGCAACAGCACATGGCATTAGGTGACATTTTTCTAACATGGCAACGTCTGGTTTCTCAAGGTCAAAGCACATCCTGTTACTGGATAATTCTATAACCTTTTCACCAAGTATTTGTTTACACCTCAGGTAGCGTGATCTTGAGCCTTCTCCACATGTTTCTGAGCACTGTTAAAAAGCAGAATTGCATGATTTACACCAAAAAAAGAGAGCATTAGTTAAGCAAAGCAGTGTCAAAATGGAGCGTCAAACTGCATGTTCTAAGCAACTGCATTAAGCTAATTACTATCAATGTTGGAAATAAGCCAAACATTAAACTTTCTATTTGGTATAGCTGTTTTACAGTACGCTGTGTTTGTCAATGACTTTGAGTGGTTTTCTCTGGGTACTCCTGTTTCTTCCACCAATAAAACTGACAGGCCTTATTATAAGTGCAATATTGTTGAAAGTGGCATTAAACACCATAAACCCTACCCCCAGTGCACTGTACAATTTAGATTTTCTTGACTAAAGCAGAAAGCAAATATTTTATCCAAATGATAACAAGAAATAGAGAAATGGTATGAAAATGAAAGGACTTTACTCAGACAGAAGTTGCTTGTCTGTGTGGTCATCTGATGGAGACCTTAAAGTATTGGGACTATCAACTACATGTATTACCATTAGGAAAATACTCTGGTTTACTACTGGAATCCTGTATACCATATAAATTTTACCATTCTGTTTACGTTAGACCAGACCACCCAAGTATACAGTATAAAACTAATGACATCTGTACAGAGTTGCCATAACATTATCAACCTATAATTCTAGTCTATTTTTTCTTTCCTAAAACTGACCAATTAAGGTGGTACCTTACACTTCAGGTAAAATTTGATCTGCTCGTTTAATTTTCTTATTTGTTTGGCAGTGTGTTTGAATATATCCACTGTAATAAATATCAAAATTGTAACAAATTCCAACCAACAGACTCAGAGCTATCAATTCACTAGCCACATAGCAGCTTTTCTCTCTGTGGTTTTGATCACTAAGATGCTTGAAATCTGCATACAAACATCATATGATCAAAACGTTCAACTGATTTTAAAGAGTTATCTCCCTGTAGTGTTAGGTACCATCTTAAGGTATGTTTCTCATCATGATAATTAAATCACTTTAGTCTAATATCTTGATAACATGCGAGGGCCATTTTTATATCTTTGCTGGGGACATACAGTAGTGTTGTTCTCAATGTCACTTTAAAGGGAGACTACTACAACCTTTTCATATCTTGAATATTCATGTTTCAGGAATTAGATAATTATAGTTTTTTTATGAACAGGCTACAGAAGATGATCAAGTGATAGCATTATAGATTAGATATGAATGAAACACATTATGATTGCAATATTAGAATCTTCAACCTTTTTAACGTATAAATTTCAATTTCACTGCCTTTTACTGGTTTTGGATGAACTATTTCAATTCACAGAGGCTTCAAACAAAGTTATAAAACGTCCTCAGTTTTTGCCATTTGTCCAGTAGCATGAGAACAATGATATATTAAGGACAAAATCCAGCACACTAAAATATTTTCTAAATGACGATAATTACATTTAATTACACATCTCCATATCAAAGTACTCTTATTAAATTAGAATTTAGATCTCAAGGTTGAAATATACAACAATTGATAATATGATGCCGGAAAAACAGACACATTGATCCCTGCATGTCACTTATCTTATGAAATAAGACATAAAATGGGGAGAAGGATGAAAAGTTAAAATTTTCTGAAAGCTTTCAAAGATCATTCAATGTTTTCCTCATTATTAGACTTTATAAGATAACACATTTATTATATACTTACAGGTCCCCATGGTGACAAATGCCATTCAAAATGGTCCTCTGCTGGACAGTCATTTTTCTGACATGACCTTGTGATGTTTGGTTTGACCTCCTCACACCTGTCGTCTGCTATTGTGTTATAACCTCTGGTCCATTTACTTTTACAGATAACCTTTCTGGACTGAATACCTTCACCACAACTGACAGAACACTGTAATAAGGAAATGGAAATTTGGCAAAAAAAACTAAATACACAAATTTCACAACAAATTTTGATTTGAGGACACAAGTCTTACTGATTTGGAACATACAGCAGAATATGACTTTTTTTTTGTAATTTGTTTATTTTTCGAAGAACAGATTTATACATACATGATTCCATAAACACAATGTTTCAATGCACAAAAGTTACAATGTAAAAACAAGTTGATCTTCATACATAATGTTTTGTATTAACTTTTGAAATTCAAAGTTAGCAATGCATTTTAAGTTATACAAGTTATACATACATTTTAATATAATAGAAATATATTAGTATTAACCACTCAATACCGCCTCCAGATCTAACCATTTTCTTTTAACGTACTCCTTTTGTACTGGGGACAGATATATCATTGATGCCTTTTCAATATTTATAGCATATTTCAGGAATCCAAGACCACCTTCTAAATCAAGGTTTCTACATTTGCATCTACATACATATATATAATATTTCAAAATAATTAAGACATTGTTGATTGTGCCCTGGGCTGAACTGTGTTCAGTCAAGCCAAGAAGTATGTCCTTTGCATTAAATGGTAAGCTAAGACCACAGATTTTCAGGAAATTGCCAATTGATAACCAAAAGTTCTGAACATAATTACATTCCCAAAAGATGTGAACCAGACTTTCTTTGGTTTCTGTACAAAATGTACATAGCTCAGTTTCTTTTAACCCACATTTAAATAGAAAGGAATTTGTAATTAAGATTCTGTGTATAAGTTTATATTGAAAGTCCTGTAATTTAGTATCTTTTGTAACAGAGAAAGGTATACAGTAAATAAAACTCCAATTATAATCTTCAATAACAACCCCTGTATGAACTTCCTTTCCCCATTTACTCTGAATGTTTAAAGGAAGCATTTTTACATTTAACATGTATTGTTTTGAAAAGTATTTACATGACTTAGGGTCCCTTTTCAGTCTATCAACAATGTCATTTTCAATTAAGTTTAATTTTCCTATCCCTTTTATCAGAAGTTTCCATCTATGTGGAATGGCACTTAAAATACTGAAATACTCTATAAAATTTAATCTAATATTATAGTGATTGATAAATTCCTCATATGTAAAAAGCATTTTATTTTCTGATATTAAATCATTTACAAAAAAGACACCATTTTCACAACATATTTTGTTCATACACATATTACCACCTATTTTTATCAAAGGATTTAACCATATGGACTGGCTCAAGACGTGTTGACTATCCTTTAACTCCCCCTTTTCCTGTTTCAGCTCTGATAAATTAAAAAAAACATCTTTCCAAAACGGGTTAACTTTTTCTGCTATTTTTTCTAGACCCTCTTTATTCAAGTATAATATATTACTTCCTCCCCATTTTTGTATATGACCCAATAAAAGTACTTTCCATGGTGAATGATTGAAAGGGTCAAGTAATTTATGAAGCCATGACATTTTAAGTGCTTTGTAAAAGGATTGAATATTTGGCATTTTTAGTCCCCCTTCTTCATATTCATTGATAATAACGGATCTCTTGATCTTGTCCTTTTTACCATTCCATAAAAATTTATAAAATATTTGTTCAATATCATTCAAAATTGAATCTGGAGGGTTTGGTAAAACAGTAAGGCATTGAACTAGGATAGGAAGAGTTAGAGTCTTAATAACAGTGACTTTACCAATGTATGTAAGATCTCTATAAGACCACAAGTTTAATATTTTTTTCACTGATTGAACTTTTTCTGTAAAATTTTCAAGTGTTTTATCAAATTCAGACAGATTAAAACTAATATCCAATAACTTAAATTTTCCAGAAAAGTTCCATGATAAATTTTTATCTGGAAGGAGCCGTTCATGGCATCTCCGCCTTGAGCCAAGCCATATTGCTTCGGTCTTGTCAAGATTAACTCTCAGTCCAGCACATTCTGAAAATTTATTAAACATAAAATTTTCTGAAAGCTTTCAAAGATCATTCAATGTTTTCCTCATTATTAGACTTTATAACATAATACATTTATTATATACTTACAGGTCCCCATGGTGACAAATGCCATTCAAAATGGTCCTCTGCTGGACAGTCATTTTTCTGACATGGCCTTGTGATGTTTGGTTTGACCTCCTCACACCTGTCGTCTGCTATTGTGTTATAACCTCTGGTCCATTTACTTTTACAGATAACCTTTCTGGACTGAATACCTTCACCACAACTGACAGAACACTGTAATAAGGAAATGGAAATTTGGCAAAAAAAACTAAATACACAAATTTCACAACAAATTTTGATTTGATGACACAAGTCTTACTGATTTGGAACATACAGCAGAATATGACTTAATAATGAATATGTTGCATTTGAAAAGGGTAAATTTTGCTTAAATAACACTTCAACATAATGTTGAAAAATGTGTCTTCCACTATTACTGGTATATCACCAGTAAAAATAAATATTTCACTGGTGGCTCTCATTGTGGTAGAGAATAAAAATAAAATCAAATATATGGCAGAAGACCCATTTTCTGTTCTAGATTTTGTGATTAAAAAAATAGATTGGCCTCATAAGGCTCCTCACTGAAGGAAATTTCGGGTAGTACATAATGTAGATACGATAACATAACCCTCATTCCGCTTGTGCTCCATTTAGGGTTACGAATCGATCTCATTCAACGTATGGGAGCAAATTAAAATTTTCGTTCCGTGAATATTTCAACTTTCTTTTTGCATATCTGGTCATATCTTATTATTCCCAACAATTTTTAAGTAATGGTGATACGAAATAAGTGTTACAATCCCTGTTTCTATCTTCAAGACCGGTTTCGTATTTGAAAATTGTTACTTGTCCGCCATAACACCTTACGTAGACTCTCGCGATGGGCGGAGCCTATCCATATATGCCAAATATTGAAAACTGTTACTACGTTTTACTATAAAATTGATCCAAATAAGGACATCTCAAAAACGAGGCAAGTGCACGTGAACTAGCAACTTGTAAACAAAATGTCGGACAGAAAGAAGATTTTATGCATTCAAATTTTCAGATGGATATAAGTCTACCATGGATTGCTGCAGCGATTATTTAACACCTCAAGGTTTACCTAAATATATTTATCTTTCATCCCCGTTAATTTTTCCAACCACTTACAATGGAATTAGGACAAAAAACCACCTGGTGTGAATCACTCTGGGCGCTGCTCCCATACGTTGAATGGGATCGATTCGTAACCCTAAATGGAGCACAAGCGGAATGAGGGTTACGTTATCGTATCTATACATAATGAAACTGAAGTTACATTGTTTTAATCCAATCTTATTAATATGACTATGTAATGTTCGCATAAAAATGAAAATTGTAGCCTTTGAATGCCTCCATTACTCTTGTATAGGTTGTTTAGGTAGATAATCTTCATAACAGAATTTCTCTTAAGTGTTAAAGATATACTTATAGATTAATACATGGCCTTTTTCATATTGCCCTTGTTATCAGCCCGATATCAGTCGAGGGCTGATTACAAGGGCAATATGAAAAAGACCATGTATTAATCTATTTATCACATATTTTGCCAGGGCAGATAACATGTTATTGCCCTGGGGGAAAATAACACGCAACAAATTATGCTTTTATTACACATGCAAATTCTGCATTATTTCAATAAAATATGTGATAATTTATTTTATTTTTGACAAACAGAATTAGATATCAAACTTCATGTAAATAAGTAAAATACCGGTAAGAAATAGTCAACAAATGTTAGAATTTCATTCTGAAATGAGAATAATAGGTTCTTACACGAGTCTCTATTGAAGATCTGGGATTTCTTCCACGAGTGTGAAAAGACATAGAATTTCTCACACGGGTGGAAGAAATCCCAGATCTTCAATAGAGACGAGTGTAAGAACCTATTTCTTCCGTTTTTAACAATGTTTGCATTTCGGCCCCGAAACTAGATCACCACGTGCTAGGAGAAAAATTTGCATTATTGTGATACGTTTATGTAAAGTTTGTGAGTGCATCGGCACCGTGTACACCGCATGCATGAACTCCTGAAAAGAACCGCTTAATCCTTATAATTCTTCAATGAATACTGAAAATAACAAATATATTCTTGCATATTCCTGGTCTAAAAATCACACAAATTAAAATTCCGCGAAATGTTGTTGACGACATTGGCACAAAAACAACATGACGTCATATAAAGATTTCCAGCTTAAAACGTAAAGATCACTCGTCATTAGGCTTGGCGTACGCTTCAATTTTGATAAAATTTAACTAAAAGATGTTTGCAAGGTAGGCATTTTAATTATTTTTGTGTATTGCTGTAAATATGGCTTTCAATCTGACACTATCGATATACATTATAAAGTACACTAGTTTCTTGTATTGCGTCATTGAAACAATCTTATTGGACAATTCATCCATGATAGACACGGTCGCGTGACCCTGTCTGTCATGGGCTATCTGTCATAGTAAATGCACAAAAACGGAAGAATACCTGATGAAGATTATTCCAGAAATGTGTCTTGCATACTGTATTAGATATCTGTGTCTTTATTAAACAAATCTAATATTTCTACCCAATGTCATATTATACCAGTACATGTTAAGCCGTCACATTTCATATGCTATTCCACAAAGCATACTTTTAATATCACAGTAAATGTTGCCTGTATAATGAAATATTCTCCATGGACTTGAAACATACATTGTATATTAGTTCTTCTTTTAATCAAATTATTGTAAATGATCAGTAAAAAAAAATGTCTTGTTCATCTACAAAATTTTCCCTCTTCTTTTTATGAGTTTCAGGTGGATTTTTTTGACATTCACTATAAATATACTGTTAACTCTACAATTTAAACTGAGTTTTTTTTTTACCTTTGACCATTTTGCAGTAAACCATCTTGGAGGACAATGATGACTGTTACAAGGTCGTTTTTTAATAGGTTTAGGGAGATTTTTACAGAACTTTTTCTTGACTTCTTTGTCTATAGCCATAGAATGTTTCTGTCTACACATGATCTTTCTCTTTTGTTTACCTCCCCCACACTTCTTGGTACACTCTCTCCAACCTTCTGGTACCCATCTGAAAACAGAGAGGGCCATTTTCAATAATTTATTTTGAGAATGTGTAATTTTTCTCACGATCTTCATCATATTAGGTTAGTGTGAATAGGTAAGTCTAAATGTTACATTTTCATGGTCCCTATCATAGAGGGTTAGGGGTTAGGTTTATGGTGTTTAATGCCACTTTCAACAATATTTCAGTTATGTTGTGGCGGTTCTTATAACAGAATATTAAACATAAATCTAAGAGATGTATAAAAAGGAGTGAGTAAGTCATTGTTGTTTAACGGCAAATGACAATTTTTTTAGCTATATCATTGCGAGAACAAAATACAGACAATGAAATTATGATGATGTCCACTTTCTACCAAACAAACACGTCGAGTTGGATCTTTATCGTGCTAGCTCACTGAAACAACAGTCTGACGGAAGACATGTTGTTCCACTCAGACACATTATTCTGATTCCGAGTCAACCAGTCTTTGCTCTTACTCCTTAATGCTGCGTGCTTATTGGAGAAGCAACAAATACCAATTTTAGTCTTTGATTTTACCCAACCAAGGCTTGAACCCAGATCTGCCACACTTGAGGTGAGCACGCTTATCCATTGTACCATAAACACGGTTCGATTTCACGAATACATACATACATGTATATATAATTCAACATATTAGTTTGACTGGACAATAATTATATATAATTTCTGTCAAATTTTGTAATGATTTTAACTTCAAAATACATTAGTATTTATCTGGAATAAGTCTAGCTGATAAAATTTGTATTTCCAAGGAAACGGCTTACTGGAGTTTAAGATTACAAAGTTCAACTGTATTGACTCAGTCCAACGTAATATTTTTGGTTGAAGCATTAATACTGTAAAAATAGATAAAAAGGTCTTTAAACAAACCTTGGTGGGCAAGGATTTTGATTGCATGAGAAAATTCCAGTTTCAGGTCGGCTTTTTAAATCACAATACATAGGATCAATTTCTTCATAGTGGTTTTTACGACAGATTGCTGACACTGTCTTACTTCCTACAAAAGATATAGAAACAAAAACTCAAATCATAAAAAAATAATATCTAAAAAGAAGAACAAATATGTACACATTAATCAATGCCTCATAACTCCCCTGCCGCATCCCCCCCCCCTGAAATATGAATCGCAAAAATATTTGGGAAGCATTTTTAACCACTCATTTTACTACTACATGTTGGAGTAAAAATGAATTTACATCCAGTTATCAAGAGGGCGAAAGGGTTGGCATCCCATTGGCCATTTAAACCCTGCCACATTTTGTTACCTGTCCTATTAAAGCCAGGATCTGGATTTCCAACGATATATGTTGTGATCTTTTTTTGTGTTAAATATTTAGAGGTGAGAGGTGATTGTTTGTTTTCTTGATATTGGTAGGGTTGTAGACTGTCATCTGTATACAGGCGTCACAAAACTGACAACCAATCTTTCATCTTGAACAGGATATAAAACAATTTTGGAAACATATGGACTAAATGATAAATAGACAAATTAGTAAGTTTCTATTGAAGTCAGCAATGATATACAGGTAACACAAAGACTGTTCCCCTGTCACCTGGTGTAACCTACCTCCAGCACAGGGCTCAGAACATGCCGTTACAGAGATACTCCAAGAATACTTGTCAGATTTCTTAGTTGCTTTTTTTTCATCTGTTTGCTTGGGTAAGGCATATTCATAACTTATACCAGCATTTTTATCTTGCACTAAAATCTGAAATCATATCAAAGAAATTCATGCCAGCATTTTTGTATTGTACATAAAATCTGAAATAATATCACATAACTTTATGCCAGTGCTTATGTCTTGCACTAAAATCTGAAATCGTACCAAAGAAATTTAAGTCAGAAATTTTGTCTAGCACTAAAATCTGAAATAATATCACATAACTTTATGCCAGTGTTTATGTATTGCAAACAATTTGAAATAATATTATTTAAGCTTATATTTATGCCAGAAGTTTTGTCTTGCACAAAAATACGACATTATATCAATTAAAACTAAGTATTTAAATTTTAAATTTTATAAATTTTAATAAAATTTTGAGCCCAAAGTAATGTGCAAAACACCGAAATTGACGAAATATTATACGATAAGTTGAGAGCAAATATTGCATTATGGGCAATATATTTTGCTATATATAATTATCACAATACACAATTAATTAGGTTTCAACTTATCTTTCAAGATCCAAATATATAAGCGGGTAAATCAGTTAACATGTACCTCTAAAACTAAATCTTCTGTCAGTGGGCCATCACAGGTCAATGTCTCTGCCTCATTGTAAGGTCTGTTGTAGAAAAACTTAGCACCACCTATCATATATTCTCCAGGCCATGCAACACGATGTTCACCGTTTAAGAAATATTTTCCAAAGATATCACGTAGCGACAGATAATTAGACGACAGAGCATTTTCTTTAATTCTAATGGATCTAGCTGTCTTTGGAATAACTGCCACTGGGAAGTAGGCTGAAATTTATAAATATATTTACAGTTGAATCTCTTTATTCCAATATCTGACAAGACAAAAATTTAGTATGGATAGTAATGGATAAATACAATATAAACGAAAAAATCAAGTGTCAACAAGAATCTATCTTCCCATCAATTCACAAAAATGAATTATTCCACTGTGAATGAAAATCATATATTCAATTTAATTGGCTGTATTAAACAGTATTAATAGCCTACAGTCTAATTATAATATCAATCACATCATTGTAATATTAAACCTAACAGTGTTAGAATTAGGTTTTTGAGCTGACTATTTCTTATACTACCCTCAATAGGATTAAACCCCACACCTTTGATACATTACAGCACTAATCGTTTCACCTTATGTCCAGCAACTTAGACCACTTAGCTACATCCACTATATAAATTGTTTTCCTCTACAAAATTACAAATCGCTACTTACTATTAAGTTTTGGTTGTTCTGTATATTCACCACTGATAATTCTACAAGTAGAGTTATCTCCCCTGCATACTCCACAAATATCATTTGAAGCATTAGAACCAACTATCCAGTCACAACCAATAGGCTGAAAAAAAAAAGAAATATTTTATATATATACCGTATTTTACGGACTATAGGTCGATGGGGACGATAGGTCGCATTGCTGCTTTTTGGCTAAATTTTTTGGGGAATACTAAGATAGGTCGAAGCATTCCATAGGTCGAGGATGCTGATGACAACTTGGGTAAATATCGTCATATCGAACAGGGTTTTTTTTTTTTTACATCGGTAAACATTTGTCCTATAACGATGTTCTTCGGTAAGTATATGCAAGTATTAATTCAAGAATACTATTCTTATATGTCATAAAAGAAATAATTATGAAAGTTAAATTAAATAAAATTTTGTTTTTAAACTTGTGTTTGTGTGTTTTTTTATGACGAGGCCGGTTTGTAAAGCCAGACATCGACGACATTCAAATCAGGCCATCTGTGGGTGTCACAATAGATGGTAAACGGATGTTCATACAATAAAATAATTAAGCTGTCAAAACAATGTATCACCTTGTGCAGTTTTATTGACACACCTTTAAACTGTGTTCAATTATTAGTACACAAATTATGTGATTGTCTCGGTCCAGTAAATTTTCAATCAGCTGATCAGGACAAGTGCCAACAGAGGTTCACCTGTGTTGATTATCTCGTGGTGATTATTTTATTTGTTCCTAATTGACCAATTCAAGTGTAGAACATTCTAGTTTAACGAAATCGATAATTATTTTCCAGTGCATTTAGTATAAAAAGCTTGTTCACCACGTGTATTGTGAGATATATTGCAACCGCCATGTTTTACTACAACCTCGTGCGCATGCTCGTGTTCGGTACCCCTCGTGTTTGATGGAAAGCTATATAGCTATATTTAGATATTTTGTGATAATAATTTTATAAACGATCCACCCTGTGATTTTTTTTCAACAACATACATTTTTATAGTATATAATTTTTTATTATACAATACAATATTAAACTGATTTTCGTTAACACTTCATTCTTCAATCATTGAATATTGATTTTTTTTCGGATGTTGAACATTTTATTCCCGGAATATACTTTTATTGCTTTAATTAAAAAAAATAACACCAAGAACATCGATAATTTCAGTCTTCTTATTCAGGATAAAAACCTACAGCAAAATAAAGGTATACTGTCAACAAAATCGTCATTTTTATCGAGATTTTTTTTTAGGGATTCCAGATTTTTCAACTTCATCCTTGTATAGGTCGATGTGGACGGTAGGTCGAAGCCAGCGTGTTGAGGAAAAAAAATATCGACCTATCGTCCGTAAAATACGGTACAACACAAAATGCAAGAGTGGTTAAAGACCTTGACTTCTGACCACAGACTTAACAACACTGATATTAGTTTACACACCTCTACCAACCTCCAGACTTTTAGACACCAACCTATGGTCAGAGGTTTAACCAGTCAATTAGTTATAACTATCTTGGCTTTTATTCCCTGGTTGTTGCAATATACCAGACAAATTTATGAAAGTGACAATCTAACAGCACAAATTAATCTTGAAACACTTTAAAAAGTTTTAATTTGAAGACAATCTCTGAAGAGACAGCAAGAAATAAAAATAAGAAGCTTAATACAAAGATCTTCATAAAATGTCATATACATATTCAGTTTTATATACCTTACAAATGCCATCAATACACAAGTGGTTCTGATCCATACATTTCATTCCATCAATGGCTGTATGTTTTATAGTAAACACGTAATTATAGGTCTCTGCTCGACAATGTAGTATACATGGTTCATGTACTGAAAATCAAATACATGTAGCTTTTAATATCAAGTTAGTAGTCATCAAAAGAAAGGATATTGATGTAAATCCAACTTTATACTTGGATACAAATTAAAGAAAAGGAACAATGCCTTTATTGCTGTTCTGTATTTCACAGTCACAATAGTGAATGAGAATACAAAATACTCTAAAATGAGTGTGAATTGGCTTTTAGTCTGCAATTGAGTGGTACTGTTTACTTTCTTCAATAAATGCTACATCTGGGCATCAAATTAATGCAACAAGGTTTTTTTAATCTACCAATAACGGAATTTGTTACAATTAAAAATGCAAGAAAAATTGCATGTATATGTTCCAACACTTATTTTTTTGTTCATTCAATACTTTTAAATAACCACTGAAACATTTGGTTGAGAAGGTTCTTCTAAAGGCAAGATTCCACCAACTCAAAAACATATGCAGCGATAATAACATTTTTAGAGAATTTGGAATTCACCCTGTAACTAAACGTTACTATTATTGGCAATATTATTTCCTCAAAGTGTCAAACATTCTCCTCTAAAATATCAAACGGACAGGCCAATTTTAAAGTCGAATAAAAATTAATATTTCTGTCTTACCTGTTGTTTGACCTATCAAAAAATGCTAGTTTTTATAATAAATTCTTAAAAGCACGTCTTGATAAAGGTAGTTTCACAGAAAATAAATACTTAATAGAAAATATTGATTCTGGCCCCATTACTTTCTTAAATGGTTTACGAATCAGATAATCAAAGTATTTGCAATAAGATTCATTCAATAATAATACTTAAAATGCAAAGTGAAAGTAGAACTACTTTCCATTTTGACTGTGGCACATTCTGATTGGTTGATCAAATATTGGATTCTGATCTAAAGTGACAAAGTAAAAGATCTCAATGCTAATTAAACATACAGTCATATAACTTAAGATTAGGTTTCCACTTGAGGTACCATCCTCTATAAGGCTGCTTGTTATACGATGCACACTGCACTTCGTAAAAATCATCATCTCCTTTCGGACATACCTTTAAAATATACAAAATATAAAACTAATTTTGGAAACGTATTGAGCAATTACATTAAATGTATTATCAAACAGATTGAAAAATTAACTTTTATTATTTTTCAGAAGGAGATATTTATGACTTAGCAAACTAGTGGAGTAGGAACTGTCTACCCTTCCGGAGCACCTGAGTTCACCCCTGGTTTCTAGTGGGATTCGTGTTACTCGATCTTTAGTTTTATGTGCATGTTTTGTAGATTGTTGTTTTTCCTTTTGTACTTTTTCTTTTAGCCATTGTGTTGTCAGTTCTTCTTCAATATACAAATTCTGATACCCCTATGGCATCTTCAAACTCTTCTTCTACTTTCTTGATATATTATTGGTTAAACAGAAATGAACAGTTGATCGGAAATTTATTCAAGGTTTTCTGTTTAATTTGTCGAATGAAAAATCAGAAATCATTTGTTTCCCTCCGTATAATCTGTGAAGTTATTCAACAATATCTTTTCTCACATTATCGAAAAAAAAGCAATCTTTTTGTAAACATTCATCTGGAACAAAATGACTTTTGGAAAAGAAAAATATATATTGAAGACATGACAGCATGGTTCTATATCACCATATTAAGACAACACAGTACTGTCATGTTGGAGAATGGGCAATAAGCAATACTTATATATGGAGCATGAACATATCGTCCCCGTGGAAATGTAAGGTCGTTACTACCATTTCTTAATTTTTGGATATTGAGAAAAAACGTTTTGTCGTAACTGCCACTTACGAACTTACAATGTCAAATATGGAAGTTGGTCGGAAAATTTGGTTGATTTCTTCATGCAGATATGACCTTTTAATTCTACTTTAGAAAAATAGTAGATACAACCTTTTTAAAATTTAGCTATATCCAAAGGGATATTACAGGAACCCAGTGTACCATCTTGTAATGCTTTTGAAGCCGAGTCAAAATATGCAAAAATCTAAAAAGGTCGTATGTACCACTTACGACCTTATAATTCCATGGGGATGACATCTATAAGATATCTACCTTGACATTACACATTTTGTACACTTTGTTATCTCCTTGACAATGTATTCCACCATACTGTGGTCTGTAAAACATATTAAAGTGTATGTTTATACTGGAACAAGACATGAAATACATAGACAACACTGGTGATAAATGGAATAACATATTTTTGCAAATGTTTAATGTTAGTTATATTAGCGGTACAAAACAAACATGCAATATGGAAATTTAGCACAATTTATTCCACAATAATTCCCTCGGCTAATATCAGGCATCAGTACACAATGCATCAAATTTCGAAAATTACGCATCAAATTTCGAAAATTACGCTGCATGTGACTACGTGTATGTAGTCCATTGCTTACCCTATTTTCAATACATGTACTTGACAATACATGTACTTGAAACACATTATATTGTCTTTTTTCTGTATCACTCTTTCTCAGTCACTCAGACATACTCAAATTTACAGGGTTAAAACTATTCTATTTATATACTTACAAAGGATTATTACATTGTCTTTCTCTGTGTGTAACACCTCCACCACATGTACGTGAACAGTCAGACCACTTGCTCCACTCTGACCAGTTCCCATCTACAGGGTTAGGACCATTCTGTCCAAATTTGACACATTCACCTTGTCTGCACCACTGGAAAAATGATCTTAAGTAGTAAAGAATGATAGGAACTTTTTATCCACAAATGTACAAGTTACTCAAATCGTCACGGTTGTAGTAGATATATTTTCAGAAACAAAGTTCTTCAAAGATGAAACTTTTTTTTTCAAGAACAAACATTCATAATTGCTGGTTCCATAGTCTTGATATTTTTGGAATTGTACAATGGAAGGTAACTTTCATTGTGCTTAATTGATGACATATGTAATTATCTCCCTTATTATATATGACAGGATATATAGGTTTTGGTGATTTTTAATCATATTATGTTAGGTTGTATTTGTGATTTATTGAAATAATAGTCTTTGCTGTCAATTCACATTCATTAAATGCATTAAAAATTATTACCAATACATTTTTAAGTAAAACATTTCTGACCTGGTACATTTTAATTGAAAGAGTGTTCAATTTTCTGCTTTGCTACATATAGAAAAGCTTTGTATATTTGCTTTGTTTAGCAAGACTGTTACTTTAAAATATTTCAAATGTATGGAGACATGCTGGATGCACAACATACCTTACCAATCATCACTGTACCAGCTTTTAAATATTTTGTTACTAACTCTAAGATTTAAACAAAACCAGTAAAATATTGCCTACCTACCATACCATGACCACAGGACGTGCCCTCAGCAGCTGGTAGAAACTTGGTCTCACATCGTTTTCTTCCTCGGAAACACCATAGAGATTTACATATATCCTGCAATATTTAAAAAAAAAAGAAGCAAAATATGAAAATATTCATTTTAGTTAGATAAATCTGTTTTTAAACAATATTTATCTTATAATGAAAACAACTAACACTTTATTTATTTGACAACAGTCTAGCATGGGTAAACATGTCGCTCCACTCGGACACATTATCCTGATCCCTAGCCAATAAGTCTATGCTCTTACTCCTTAACAGTGCATGCTTAGGGAAGAAGCAAAAACACCCATTTTATAGTCTTTGTTTGTAGTAAGTAAAAAGATGGCACTGGAATGTGTCAATAGTGCAATATGGATAAATCTGGAAATATTTTTTTGCAAACCAACCAGGAACTACTACTAACTATTTGATTTGTTGCAAGCTTTCACGTAAATGCAAGAACAGTGGCACTTGGTACAAATTTCCCACAATTGTTGGTGCCCTTTCAGGGAGGAGCTATATTCCATATCATAGAAATTTTAAACACTTGGGTTTCACATAAATACCTTTCCAAAATCATATCCACAAAGTTTAGCTTTCTGACCAAACTGCCATTTACATTGTATATCTGCATCATACAGTTGTCCTGGTAATTTGTCAGGGAAAGATAACTCTGCTACATTTTTTGCTTTATTAGACAGGCATTGTGCTTGTGGAGTACTGCAAAATACAGCAATTTAAAAATGTGTAATAAATTATAAAATGTGGAATTCTGGGATAGATTGAAGGATAAAACGCTTGTAGTAGTTGTAGCAAAGATTGTGTCATCAATTGTAGGGTTGTTTGATGAAAGCACATTTATATACAATTTCCTATGAATCTATTCTGGAGCCCAAATCTATTCAGGGGCCACCATGGTCATAATTATAAAGTAGTTAAATTTATAACTACCAATGCAATCAGTGTCTATCATCACTAAAATTGTGAGTTCAAATCCCCCTCTTGGCAAGGTGTACTCGATACAACATTATGTAATAAAGTTGTCAGTGACTTGCAGCAGATTGGTGGTTTTCTCCAGATACTCTACTTTCCACAACCAATAAAACTGAGTGCCATGACACAACTGAAATAGTGTTGAAAGTATGCTAAACACTATAACCCTAACCCTAACCCAAATCTATCAACACCAGTTACATAAAACTTGTGCAATTATACAGAAATAGAAAAGCAAGAAATTCACAAAAAAGCCTTGTTCATAATTATATATATTTTTTTTATGATTCTTGAATCATGTTAAATTAAATTAAATTATGGTTTATGGTGTTCAATGCCACTTCCAACAATATTTCAGCTATATTGTGGCAGTCAGTTTTATTGGTGATGGAAACCAGAGTACTCGGAGAAAACCACCGACCTGTTGCAAGTCACTGACAAACTTTATCACATAATGTTGTATTGAGTACACCTTGCCTGAGCAGGGCTTGAACTCACAACATTAATAGTGATAGGCACTGATTGCACAATGTACCATACGATCATGACCACGACTCGTGTAAGAACCTAATATTCATTTGTCAGGGTTATGGTGTTTAATGCCACTTTCAACAATATCTGTTATATCGTGGTGGTCAGTTGTATTGGTGGGATCCGAACTCACAACGTAAGTGGTGATAGGCACCATGCGTCTTATGCAAAACTGTTAAAGTGTAAATACAATTAACATGACCAGGAAAATATAACCCAGTTATTATTTACCTCATTTCCAATTTATTATAGGTCATGTTTACTTACTTTAAAAATCTCATGAGGTAGGCTTTACTACATATTGACCATTGGAACTGTCCATCTTTACTAACAAGGGTGGGTGACATCAATTTACCAGCTGACGGGGAACAGTAGTTACCTTCTCCATCATGGAACATTCCAAAACTGAAAATAAAGTCACTTGACTTTTATGTATAGTCCGTGTGACTGTATTGTATCCAATGTATTCCTGTCTTAACCAATCACAATAAAGATTATGGGTGTTTATAGTGAGTGAGTGCAAAATTAGCAATTTTACAATTATATCTTGGCGAGAGCAAGTTACTTTTCAATGTGGTGAAGATGACGTCTGCTTTGTACTAGACCAACATGCTTAGTTGAAATTTCATAGATCTAACTCACTGAAATAACAGTTCATGGATAGATATATTGCTCTACTTTGACATGTTATCCTGATTCAGAGCCAACCAGTCTTTGCTCTTACACCTTAATACTGTGTGTTTAGCAGAGAAACAGCAAATAAAATTCTTATTGTCTTTGGTTTGACCTGACTGGGGCGCCAACCTAAGATCTAATACACCATTGGTGCTTAACAAAACTTTCGGTAAATAATTCAATTATATTATAGTGGTCCTTTTTTGGTAGGAAAGACTATAATTCCCTGTAAAATACAACAACAGACCTTTCAAAACCCACTGACAAACATTGTGATATAAAGTTGTATTAAGTACACCTCATTGTTGGAGGTGGTCAAATTAACAGAATATAGTAAAACAATATTAAACTGAACACTGTTGGAACTGAAAATATGCTTGAAAAAACAAGGTGTTCAGCCTTAGTATGTCAGATTAAATAGTCAAATATCTTCCTTCAAGCAAAGTCTTTTTGATGTTATAAGAATGAAGTGTATGTCAAGAGCTTAAGTTGAGTTGAAGTTAACAATTGCTATTTATTATCTTACTTATGCCCCATTTCATGAGCTATGGTATATGCTGTAGACAGTCCTGTATCTTCATTTATTGTACAACTTCTTACTCGGTTACACATCCCTTCTATTGGTGCAAATCCTGTATAAATACAAATTAATTTTTATTCTTTAAAGAAATGTGTTTTTTTCTTCTGTATTGCTAGATTTAATGTATATTTAAAACATTTCAATTGATTTCAATAATACATTTGCATCTATAGCAACTATGCTAAAGTCCTACTGGCAGAATTGACGGGTTTACCTCCTCTTCAACATACTCTCTAGCTTATTACACAATTACTCTAACGAAAATATTTTGATCACACACATTAAAAAACTACATGCAGCTCTTTATTTGGTTAAAAAACAAGCATGCACATAAAATTTGAAAGAGTTTGAGAACACAAGTTTTTAATTTGAAAAATAAGATAAACAAGAATTTTGAGAGTATTGCACATAGCAATACATTGTAACCTACCGGCCGCAAAATTCAGAGGACCTAAAATATTAGAAGTATCACCTTGCAGTGACTAGATTTTAAATTAAGTCAATATCTCGAAGGATGTAAAAAAAATTCGGACAACTTAAAATTTGAAGAAAAAAAACAACAAGTTCAAGGGCCATAACCCAGCCAAAAATCAATCNAAAAACAAGCATGCACATAAAATTTGAAAGAGTTTGAGAACACAAGTTTTTAATTTGAAAAATAAGATAAACAAGAATTTTGAGAGTATTGCACATAGCAATACATTGTAACCTACCGGCCGCAAAATTCAGAGGACCTAAAATATTAGAAGTATCACCTTGCAGTGACTAGATTTTAAATTAAGTCAATATCTCTAAGGATGTAAAAAAAATCCGGACAACTTAAAATTTGAAGAAAAAAAAAACAAGTTCAAGGGCCATAACCCAGCCAAAAATCAATCGACCGGAACGAAATTCGAACTTAAACTGTAACTCATCTAGATATAGCCACATACCAAATATCAAGTCAATATATGAAAGGACGTCAAAAACAAGTCCGGAAAACTTACAATTTGAACAAAAAATACAAGTTCAAGGGCCATAACTCAGCCAAAAATCATTCGACCAGAACGAAATTCCAACTTAAACTGTAACTCATCTAGATATAACCACATACCAAATATCAAATCAATATATCAAAGGACGTCAAAAAAATGTCCGGAAAACTTAAAATTTTAATGTGACGGACAGGCGGACGGACGGAACCTAAAACTATACTCCCCTTCGGATTCACCAGTAGGGGACTAATAACTCCATTAGCAACTAATCCATCCAATGATAGATCAAGAACAGATAAATAGACACACCAACACAACACAACTCTATCAGAAGAAACAAGAATAAAAATCATGTCAAATAAATCTGTGGATGTCAAATCTTACATCATTTAGACAATGGAAACAAACCTTAAATCACAATGGTCACTTGTTCATTAAGGATTAGCATCATACACATTACAATCAGAAGATTTTGCTAAATGTTCCTTCATATCAGAAATAAAGACACATAATTGTTATTAAAGTGTAACTGAATAATGAAAATAAAGAGCAACCGAACAATACATTAATTGATGCATGATTCCCCATGATTGAACTATCATTATTGTTTGGTGAAGTCATTTATTTTCAGTATTCAGAATGGAAGAGTAGCTGTAATGTTTCTTAGATAGATTTAACACAAGTGTTTGCTCTAATAAAATGTTTAAAAAAGGAACTTGTTTTTCATTGTTGGATCCTCAATGATATTTTCTATTGTGACTTTGGTACATATACTGTGACGTCACAATGTGAATTAAAGAGTTATTTCACTGGGTGAAATATGTTTTTTTCTTTCACTCATAATCTCATAATTTTAAAGGGATCTATGTAATAACTATTTTCAGCTTTTTGCATTTTAGTGAATTGTATTTTTGCTCGATTTTGTTTTTATGAAACCTTTCCATTGGCTTTGAGATTGTTTAGTCAAGTTACGTCAATTTTTTTATATAACTAACCTAGAGTATCACATGGAGAATTTTTATAAGAACACAAGTCCATTCCTGTCAGGAGTATAGCATGGTCATGTTGTCTACCCCTTTTCCCCTCCAACACTGCCTGCCAGGAACAGAAACTGTTAAGAGTCTTGTCAGCATGGTAACCAATGGTTAAACCTGGCTATAAAAATTAAAACAATCTACTTTAATCATCAAGACAAGTTATAAAGAATCAGAGATAACTTTGAATTATCTGACATTGTATATGCTAGAACAATTTTTTTTCATATATAAAAAATATGATATCAGTACCTGATATTAACAGTATCACGATTGGCTTGGACAGGTGAAAGGCATTTTGGAGAAGTAAACCTTCAGTTCAATAAAGATAGCCAGACTCGTTAAGTGAAATAAAATCTGCTGTTGACATTTAAATATGTTAAACATAATTTTCGACAATCATTTCTCATTAAATTCTTGAAGAAAAGAGGCATTTGCATCTCAAATTTAAAACATCTACTAGATTTTACAGATAAAAAAACAGGAATGCTTTCTAATTTGTACAGAGTAATACAAATTTAAGATGTTGAAAATCCTACTGTAAGATGTTAAGATTTATTTTCAAGTTCATTCACATCAAAATCCTTACATATTAAACCTATCTACTAAGTCAAGTAGGTCTTATGTCATTTAAAAAAAATCATGAAATGCCACCAGATCTATATTTAATTACTTGATCATGTATCATATACCTTACCTCATCCCCCTCCAGTACAATCAGACCAGTCAAGACAATACTGACTTTGTTACCCAAACTTCTGTCCCTAAAAAGTTCAGCAACCTTCAAAAATAAAACAATTCAAAATATTAGACTATAAACATATTATCACTAAAAATGTAGATAGCGTTTCTGGAATAACTTTCATCAGGTATGCGCACAGTTAAAAGATTGGAGAGACAAATAATTTAAAAGTCTTTGTGAGTCAGAAAACCAAAGAACCTAAACAGGACAGGCAAAATCAGCTAAGGTGACCTATGCTGAAGAACGATTGATCTTAGTTTTAATAAATCATATTATTCAGGAACTGTAAATAAAATATATATATTTCAGAAAATAATGTCAGCGCTGATGTACTGACTACTGGGAGGATGATACCCTCTGGGACTAAAAGTCTACCAGCAGAAGTATCGACTCTGTGATAGTAATACAAACGTAGATTTCAAAAATAACATTTACACAAGCTAGAAATAGGTGTATATGATATTCTAAATGTCTTATCATGCCAATCATAGTCTATTACTAAATCCTATTTTCTGAACTCAAGTAATAAAAGAACCGCCTAGCACATGAATGCATGACGTATCCCCCCGCACTTGCATAATATTTAGTTTTATATATTTATAGAAAGCAGCCTTGCAGTCTTAATGTATAACATACTTACAAGTCACATGCAAAGATTATTCAAATCTATCCATCTTTACTAAAGTTATCACATAAACAAGACACAATTCTCAAAATTGGTGATTTTTCAACCAAAAACTAACATTTTCCCCCAAAACCCTTGCTTCAAATATTTCCATGTAAGAACCCATCCAAGATAATGATATTTACAAGCCACACGCAAAAACATATTCAAATTTATCCATGTTTACTAAAGTTATCGCGTAAACAAGACACAATTCTCAAAATTGGTGATTTTTCAACCAAAAACCAAGATTTCCCCCCAAAACCCTTGCTTCAAATATTTCCATGTTATAACCCATTCAAGATAATGATAATTACAAGCCACATGCAAAAAATTATTCAAATCTATCCATGTTTACTCAAGTTATTGCGTAAACAAGAAAGTGTGACGGATGGACAGACAGACAGACAGACAGACAGACAGCCGCTATTACTATATCCCCTCACCGCTATCGCGGGGGGATAATAAAATGAGAAACAAAAATACCACATCATTGGAACAGTTCCAAAATCTAACTGATATATCATAAAAACAGTGGCAAAATCTAATGGATATATCATAGAAACAGTGGCAAAATCTAAACGGATATATCATAGAAACAGTGGCAAAATCTAATGGATATATCATAGAAACAGTGGCAAAATCTAAACGGATATATCATAGAAACAGTGGCAAAATCTAACTGATATATCATAGAAACAGTGGCAAAATCTAATGGATATATCATAGAAAAAGTGGCAAAATCTAATGGATATATCATAGAAACAGTGGCAAAATCTAATGGATATATCATAGAAACAGTGGCAAAATCTAATGGATATATCATAGAAACAGTGGAAAAATCTAACGGATATATCATAGAAACAGTGGAAAAATCTAATGGATATATCATAGAAACAGTGGAAAAATCTAACGGATATATCATAGAAACAGTGGAAAAATCGTTACTCTGACACACACATGACTGCTCACCTTCCTTCTTGGCTTTGTACAGGCAGTTCAGTAAAAAGTGGCAGGGATTAATTAGTAGGATCGAACATTACATTGGATAGTATCAATGCTGTATGTTTGGTATGTCTATACCAAGGTGTGAACATGAAATATTCAGATATAAGTAAAAATCTTCAATAAGACTTACCATATTAAATAGAGTAAGTGTATATGTTGTGATATTTTGGTCTCCATGTTTTTTGTATAAATTTTTATCAGCTACAACTAATGTTTCCACGGTCCTCTCTGTGATATGTTTATATTTGTATTTATCAGATTTTACAGATCTTTTAGTAATGCTGCTTCTTTCATTGTTAATTTGTTGAGTATATACATTTTCATCTTTGTCTGTAAAAATAAAAAAAAAGATTAACTGTTTTCAAACAAATTTGAACCACATTAGTGGTGCAATTATTAGCATGTTTACATTGAGAGTGGTAGATCGTGGATTTCGAAGGCTATATAATTGGCATTCGGTGCTTCTCCTGAAAGCGCACGGCATTAAGGAGTAAGAGAAAAGATTGGTTGACTCTGAATCAGGATATATGTCAGAGTGGAGTCACATGTCTACCTGCAGAGTGTTGTTTCATTGATCTAGCACTATAAAATTTCAACTAAGAGTGTTGGTCTAGTGCTTAGGTGAAATCATCATCATCATTTCATTGAAATGTATTTTGTTCTCACTATGATATAGCTGAAAAATTGATAACTTGTTTTAAATGCTAATCACTCACTCATTTACCCAAACAAAATGGTAGAATTGTTGAAATTTTAACAATGATATCAGTCATTCTCAATTAAGTATGCAATTTCTGTGTGGATACTTTGAAAAAAATGAATTATCTAAATATCCTCTAATTTTTGTGTTTCCTTTAAGAAAAATACAACAGTAACAAATTTCAATAGCATATCTTTTACCATTATGAAATTGTGAGCATAGACGGAAGGGGACATTTTCCCCTTTATTTTATACAGGTTTCCTACGTTACATTATGCTTTAAGCATGAGAATGTACAGCTAATTTTTGTATAATCATGTCGTTTGGTGTTTTTTGTAAAGTGCTGAGACTGGGGATGGATTGAAAATAATAATAATTTTATCCGACCGAGAAGATTTTAAACATCCAGTATCGTAGGAAACGGTAACATTGGAAACATTTATGATGATTTGATGCAATATTTTTTTTATATTTTACTCCAACTTCAAATAAATTATGTTTTTTATAAGAAGACTGCATGCGTATAAAACCTGAATCGGCTTTGGAAATCAAAACCATACCATTAATGCAAAACGTGAGTATCGTAGGAAACATTCTTATTTTGTATTTAACTAAGTATCAGTAAAATCTATTCTTATTTTTAGGAGATGATTATGAATAGTCTATAGAGTATTCTCTGATTATTTTGATATAAAATCAATACGCAGCACTGTTTAGCATAAATTTATATTCGTGTGATTTTAATCTTTAATGCTTAGGAGAAAGTTTGTAACGTAGGAAACGTGCAAATCAGCGACAAAATAAAAAGGCAAAAATAAAGGAAACGTTATTGTGCAGTACCAGACTTATTATGAAACGTAAATAACTCCATCTCTGAAAACAATTTAAATTCATTTTCTTGTGAATAATTCGGTTCCGTTGGAAAATAAACGGCAATTTAGTTTGTGATATAGACTGGCGACATGTATATTTTTCTATTTTGGAGTCATTTGTCGGAGTATAAAATTTCAAATACCGATGTGGATACAAAAAGTTGTATACGATTTTATCGAGAAGTATATATATGGTCTTTCAGGAGACAATGGAGTCCTAAATATCACCCATCTTTACAAAAACTATTAGTGACACATGTTTTCCGGAATAGGCAGACTTAACTGAGAATGACTGTTATCCCACATTGGACTTGATCTAAAGCTTGATTTTAACAAGATTCCAGTTTATTCATGGTTTGATTTAGACAAGTACATGTTGCCAGCCCCTTATAATAGAATTTATTCCTTGTTGTATTCAAAGGTGATTGCCAGAAATATTAAGAATATTTTGAACATTTCTTACATAGATGTACAACATTTTATATCTTGTTGTATGCAACTTAAATTAGGCTTATTTTGAAAACTATATTTTTGTAATGTTTTTGTAGTCAACCTTGAACTTGATCAAATAGAAATGATGGAACAATGTACCTACGTCTACTGGAACTGCTACAATACTGTTTCTGGCTTAATGATGACCTTTTATGTAGTTTATGTGGATGACCTTGACCTTTGACCCTGCGACTTTTATGAGGTTCTATGATAAAATCTTCATCAGCTGTCCTAATGATACCACGCTACAATTAAAAGAAGAAGACTACATATTTACTGACTGATTCTAGTCTTGTGTCATTCTAAATGTCCTCAATAAAAATTTACATGAGAAAAAACATTTAAAAGAGGTTTTCAAGAGGCTGTATCCCTCTTCTGATTTAAAACAGACAAATTATACCAGTAATAACCTAATTGAAACCTCTGTTTAAGTACATTACATGTTCCACAATGGTTGTCTTGAATTGCGAATAGCTGTATAAAATATTACTTTTCTAAAGGACCATCCAATGATAAAGCCTGTAAAAGCAGGGTGCATTTCATTGGTCTTAGAAAAGATTCATAATCTCCTATGTTAGGCTAAGATAAATATTGGCAGTCACCTTCCATTAGCAATTGACACAATACAATTTGTTTTCTAAATAATTGTATTGTGTCCAACTCTTAGAAGTTGAGTTATTCCCCTTTTAACATTAATCTTCCAGCTACATTGTATATGACAATCACATATTTAATGTCTGCATGTACTACACTCTATCAGGCTGAACTGAATGTTCTATTGTTAGCTGTTTGGAGTTAAAGCCTGCAGATGACTTCTGATGGCCTAGTAATCCTGCCCTCAAAGTATTCCTTAAAACAGTCCTACAGTTTGCTAATTGAGCATCTCACTACTATCAATGGATTAAAATAATTAAATAACTATTCAGCTTATTTGTTTCATTAAAGAAGTCCTTTAAATGTGTCTGTCCCTCGAGACAGGACCTGAATTAGCAATGCTGTATGATGTGTTCTTTATTTTTTGTCTAATAGTGAGAGGGCTGGTTTTTAGATTTTGTTGAAATTGTTGAGATCATCACTACTTTAAACTTTTCTTTATAATCAATAAATGAAACTGAGTTGAACAATTTCTATTCTCTGGTTTTATTGCTCCCAAACACTTTAAATTATTTTGCTTTCCCATCTTTTGATTCTTAGCATACCTAATTAAGGTTATTCCAGAAATGTGTCATGCACACTCAAATGTTATTTCTACATATTTCTTCTAAATAACTTCAAAGATAATGCTAGCTCAGTAGAAAAGATACAAGTGCCAATTTTACAATGCTAAAATAAACTTGGGCTTTATGGCTTATCTCCTATACATTTATCAAAGTTATGTCCACCATAATATCTTGACCAATTGACATATTATATCCCCATCAGTAGGATATCATTAAGTGTTGCTGAACTACTTCAAAGAGTCTTTGATGGGAATTTTAAGGTGAAATTATTACATTAATTAAAGGTAATTATTTTCACCAAACACTTTTCTATTCAATCCATCTAAATAAATTAGACAATCATTTTGTTTTCTTATTCATAAAGAACTATTTAATCATAATTTATTTTCCTCAAAGATTGCAACATATTTTATCAAATATCGCTCCATTTCAAAAGCAATACATCTTATAAATGTATAGTTATTGTAAATAAATATTTCAAAGAGATAATTTAGTTATATATCATTCCTAAATTGACACTTCAACCTTAGCAGTACCAATAGAAATAGCTGCAAGTATTACATAAGACAAATTGGTACTTTATAAAACCTGGATAGGACATTAGATTCTAGATAAGGTAAAAGATGTAGGGATTAGGGTTATGGTGTTTAATGCCACTTTGAACAATATTTTAGCTGTATCATGGTGGTCAGTTTTATTAGTGGGGAAACCAGAGTACACGGAGAAAACCACTGACCTGCCGTAAGTTACTGACAAATTTTATCACATAATATTGTATCGAGTACACCTCGCCTTGAGTGGGATTCAAACCCACAATGTTAGTGGTGATAGGCACTGATTAAATAGGTAGTCATAAATCCAACTACTAATAAGGCAAGTGAAATTTAATCATAATTTTGAAATAGTACTTTGATAAAAACTAAAGGTCCCATCTCACTGTCCTTCCCAGGTTTTATAAATTCCCAATAAAAATACCTACCAGATGAATAAGAGTATTTTGTATTTCAGTCATAATTTACAAACAAAATAAAAAGGCAATCTGACAGATTTACAACTATACCACATATTTTTTTATCAAACACAGTAGGTCTAAAATTTTAAAAAAGTATTGTTAATTTGAATTTGAAAATATAATATTGTAATTAATCTTGAAATTTTCTTGTCAATCAAATGAATCCTTTGAAGTGATAGATTTATTTCATATTTTGAACATGATAAGCTTTTTGATAAAAGTTACACTTTGAAGAATATTGATAGTTTTTCAATAGAATTTAATATTCATTCAGTAACAACTTATTATCTTAATAAAGTTATGTACTAAGTCCTGTATATATGGTGTATACATGCACAAATGCATTACAAACAAAATTTAGGTGCAAGCAGATAAAAATAATATTTAAATAAAAACCTATCTTAAAGTCATTTGAAATTTTACACCAGTCAAAAAATGATGGGAAACACAATTTTACAGGTCTATAAATATCCATCCAAAAGTTTTCTTTGTTTTTCCTCTTTTTATCAATTTGGAAGTTTGCCAGTAGATTTGTTGTAATATTGCAATTGTTACATGAGGATAAGAACAGAGTATCATGTAAAATAATTCGCGATAAAATTTTGCTAAAAAAAGAAGAGGTAACGATAACATTTTATTTTAATTTGACGATAATGGTAGCACGAAAAACTGGATTTGACAATTCACAATAAAAATTTCAGGTCCATACCATACAATGCTAATGATAGTGAAAAAAAAAGAGTGTTTAACACTAAACAGTGAAGTGCATTTCCACCCCTGTATATTGTCAATCATAACTAACTTAAAAACTAAGTTTTATAGGTATATATACATGGCATACAGGTGAGTAAATTTATTTATCTAACATTATGTACATTTTCCCTTGAAATTAACGAAAGTAGCCTGTCTGATACAAGGTATCTGATACAAGATGTTGTATCACCACACTGTGGTGATAAAAGAATGGCGCGACGTTGCACGAGACGTTCTCTGCCGAACTCCTTTGTCATGATGTCATATCATTGAAATCCGGCGAAAAACACATCAATGTAATCAACGTAAAGACATGGTATCAATATTTCCGGCAACTGTAAGGTCCACATTTCTTTTTTAAAAGCGTTGTCGGATTGTACAGTGACACTGAAAGTGATCGAACAGTAATTCGACATTGGTGAAAGAATGGCAACAAATAACGTGATGTCATTCACAAAATGTAGTCTTCCTGCGAGTATTGTAAAGAAAAGGTTCTAAATATTAATTCGACTCTTGTTATTTGTTTGAAATTTGTTTTTATTGAAATGTTAGATAAACTTATTACATAAATAGTGTGTTGGTACAAGATTATGTATCAGGTCTTGCCTGTTGCGTGAACTAACCGCATCACAACTCGTCGCTATCGCGACTCGTAGTGATACTGGTTCACACAACAGGCTCGACCTGATACATAGTCTTGTACCACCACACTATATATGTAATGGGTATATATCATTCAAATGGCCATACAAAATATAGGTGAACAATATTTTTCACTCTTATAGATACAGAATTGTCACACGCATTTTGTGCAACTGTTTTCATAAGATTCCAATGGAGTCTAAAATGAGTACGTGGTAACGGGAAAATGGAGCAGACAAAACTCTTGAGGAAAACATTTCTATCAATATAAAACTATGGTAATTCTAAAACTATTGCTATGATGAGCAGACGCTCACAGGAAGATAATATGGATGAATTAGTTCACTATTTGTAGGACTTCATACAAATTGATCCCTTTGATACAGAAATCAGTATTGTATTTAGCTTTCGTAAAAAATTATGGGAGCATGGATAATTTGAATGAAAAGTTTTCTGAATTAGTTATTTTTGTTAATGTTTTATCCTGGATCTACTTTAACTACACCCAAACCCTTCACCTCTTTTACTTTGAAATAAATTCCAACCTAATAAATCACACACATGAAACAAGATTTACTTTTTTTCTGGGTTTAAATGATCTTAATTTTTGTCATTTTGAACAATTACAATAGATATATAGACATTTTAGTAACCTTTTTGTAAAACTTAAAATGAAAAGATCAAAGGAAAAAAGATAAACCACACCTCTTTGAAGTGTGTCAGGTGTGTTCAGGTTGTATGTAAATGTTTAAAAAGATAAAGTCATATTGACCTATTGTAATGAAGGGTCGTCCCAGGTCCAGATTCAAGGACTAAAATATGTCATATGTTGCTCCAAAACTGGGATACGATTGTACTATAGAGTATTCCTCTCAACTGTTATCAGTTGGATAGAAGTGTTTGTAATTGGTATTGAAAAAAACAAATATTTATCTGACAAGCCAACCACTTGCCCTGAAGTGGTAGTCTGCCCCACATAATTAAAGTGTCATGAAAGCATACATAAGATCTCTGTTTTAGTTCTGAAGACTGAGGGTAATTTATTAAAAGACCCTTAAGACTAAAGAAATCCAACTGATTGTAGGAATTTATTACACAAACATGAATGATTAGTTTTTTTTTTTTAAATAAGAAAACCTATTAATAGTTGTAAGTCTACATCATACTGATGTTGGTCTGTATCACAACCTTATTACTGTTTCTAATAGTATAGTGGCAAACTTTCATCAAACCAACTATGCAGAATAGAAAATGCCACAAATGTATCAATTTCCTTTTTTCCTGCAACATTGTGGCAACCTAGTGGCAAACTAGCCACATACTTTTTTGTTCATCAAAAGAGGATTGAAAAGTTCACCAATGCTCACTGCTGCAGACCAGATTTTTCAGTTAGTGTGATTAATGGAAAAAGTTACATGTATTGTATTCTTATGATTAATTGATGGGCTGGTGTTTAACATCACTTATGGTTCCCATATAAAATGACACTGGTTTAACCCCCTACATTTCTGTGTCTGTCCTAAGCCTGAGGATCTAGATTTCGATGACACCTGTCATTGTAATTTCTGTTTTTAGATCTTTGTGGTTTACCAGCTGGAGGAGAATATTTGGTGTTATTTTTATCTTGTTAGTTTTTCCTTTTATAATTTTTTTTTATTCAATAATTGGGATTATGCAATATACAAATTTGCCCCAATTAACTTACAGTTAAGTTAATTTATTGTACATTTACTGTTTTTAGGTAAAAAATACATTTAAATATAAAATGTCAACTTGCATTTATCTAAATTGGATTATTGAAAATTTAAATAATTTCTCTAATATAGGCTTAGGAGTTAGGGTTATAGTGTTTAACACCACTTTCAACAATATTTCAGTTATATCGTGGCAGTCAGTTTTATTGGTGGAGGAAAGCGGAGTACCGGAGAAAACTCTCTAGTATAACCTTACTCTACAATAAAAGAAAAGTATAACCTTACTCTACAATAAAAGAAAAAAATAAAGTACAAAAATTAAAACAGATGAAAATAATGAGCCACTTTTGATAGTATATGTACATTTTGTATATAGTTTATGGTGTTTTAATGCCACTGTCAACACTATTTCAGTTATATTGTGGCAGTCAGTTTGATTAGTGGAGGAAACCAGAGAAAACCACTGGTCTGTCCCAAGTCATTGAAAAACTTCATCACATAATATTGTATCAAGTACACCTTGCCATGAATGGGGTTTGAACTCACAACTTTAGTGGTGATAGGCACTGATTGCACAGGTAGTTGCAAATCCAACTACCATACAATCACGACAGCCCCTTTCTCTAATCTAATATAACCTTACTCTACAATAAAAGAAAAAGATAAAGTACCGGTACACATATAATGATATCAAAATAGGTGAAAATAATGAGCCACCTTTGATTGTATATGCTCTAATTAATTTGTAAGACAAAAAGCAGACAAATGCTTATGTAAATACAAAATAGCCTCAAAGTATTGAAAAACAATAATTTTTTTGATAGTATCTTTCTCACCTGTACCTCAAAGAAATTTTATTATGAGAAGTGTTACATTCACTTGGAGCAAAAAAAAAAGGTTAGATTCTGTGAGTTGATAGGAACAAGTGTTTTACAATTATAGTACACGATAAGTCATACAAATGTGAAAAAGAAAATCTGTGTTGATTGCATTTTATATGATTTATATGTATTTTTGCTGACTATAAATTGATATTTTAGACACTAGACAATTACCATAAATACCTTTAAGTGTTATTTATTACAACTTTGAAGCTAGAGGGTAGTAAACTTTGGCTGAACTTGAACAAAAAATATATTGAATTTGATCAGAAATTTGATTTTATCTACGGTAAATAGCCACTTAAAAATTCCACACTTTTAGTAGAGGTATTATATATGTGTACTTACAGGAAAACTTAATTTGTCAATAAAAAAAACTGCTATGGGTATTGATTGAAAAACTGAATGGATCTTAACAATTACTTCTATTTATTACTGTTTTTCTTTTCAATTTTTTTTTTTTTTTTTTTGCTTAGTATTAAAATATTTTATAGAATACAAATAAATGGCTGGTTAATAGTATCATGCTCACTTCGCGTGTGGTAGATCGTGTGTTTATGCCCCAGATGGGTCAAACCGAAAACTGTAAAATTGGCATCTGCTGCTTCTTTGATAAGCACACAGAATTAAGGAGTAAAAGAAAAGAATGATTGGATCCGAGTCAGGATGATGTGTCCGTGTGGTGCGACCTGTTTACCAGCAGACTGTTACTTTAGTGAGCTAACACTGTAAAAATCCAACTAAGAGTTCTGGTCTAGTACAAAGCTGACCTCATTATCATCTTATTGAAAATTAACTTGCTCTCACCATGATATACAATGTAGCTGAAAAATGACTGAGTTGGCGTTCGACAACCATCATTCACTCACTCAAAAATGCACATTCCGCACATCAATTCTTGAATATGCAAAATTTTAAAGGAGCAAGAATTCATTGGCTGCAATCAGAATAATGGTTGATCAGTTTTGCAGGAGAATTTTAAAATGTGAAAAAAAAATAACGAAGATGTATGTACGAACTACGAACACCAATTAATACAAAAAGCTAACTTTTCATAATTATGACAATTTTTTTTTTCCAAATGGCAGGTATTGACTTTCGTAATATTACTATTGACTGCAACATTTCAAACTAATAAATTACTTTTCAATTCTACTAAAATAAAGGGTATCGAGTATCAAAGTGGTTTGAAGATCTATATTATACCTACAATTAATAGTACTCCTGGTCATAAATTTAACTTTTGTGCTTAAACACTGTAGCATTTTGGTTACATATTTCAGACTATACATTACTGTAAATTTTACTTCTAAATAAAAAGTTTTTTTTTTTTAATCAACCAGATTATATCAAATATGAAATGGACACAGGCTATAACAACATATTATAGAAGCCTTTTATGTAAGGGTTAGCATTTTACACACACGTGGAAAGAACTTGCATCACCGCATCATTTCACTAAGAGGGTAGGTTTAGGCCTATAAAACTAGTTTAACTCTGCCACTTTCTATTAAAGTGCCTGTACCAAGTCAGGAAAGTGAGTGGTCATGTACTTGCGTAAATAAGGGTAATAAACAAAATTACCGAACATTGAGCAATCTTCCAAAGGGAAAGGCAAAACTCTTAAATCAACAAACAGACAAAATCAGTCAACAACCTTAAAACTGGGAAAACTGCAATGGCCCTGACTTGGTACAGGCATTTCATAAGAAATGGTGGGTTGAATCAGATTTTACGGTGCCAAACCTCCAGCTTTCATTACTGTTAAAAGGTTCCGGTTGTCACTCTAACAGCATGTTTAACAATATTGGGACAAAATAGGTATAAAAGTAGTCAATGCAGTACTTTATGAAAATCCATCGTTTATTATCGTCTCTGCAGAACGTTTTAACTAGACGGTCATCGTCTTACACAATTTGATTTCAAATGAGGTGTTGAATGACGTCATGTCTAAACCACAATTACTTGTGGGGGTATCACTTTTTTCTCTTTCTACTATTTTTGTAATGGATATTGGAACTGTTCCAATAGTGTGGTATTTTTAGTTTTTCATTTTATTTATAACCCTATGGAGAAGATACCAAGAAGGTACGGTTACACAATCTTATCTTAGAAGGGGAACATATTTTGAAGATGAGGAGTCTAACTAAGGTCCTCGTCCGATCCAAGCCAACACACGATTGACAGACAATTTCTTTTACAGTGAGCCTACTCCATGTACTCCCTCGTCTATATCTGCACCTGTCAAGTAGGCTTAATAGTCCAGAATATAGTGAGTGTCTTGTTTTATTCATCTCTTAAGTAAAAGCTTTGAAAACTATGTTAATGGGAAGATTGCCTTATTACCTACCATTCCATCACAAACAGACAATGCTGCTGTTCCATGACGATGAGACCGGACTTTCCCGGAAAAATGACATCGGGTTTCATCCCATGGTTTCTCTTGAGATCTGACAAATGACTCTGTATGTGAATTATTATTGTTTCTATGACGATGATACACCTTGAATCCAGGTGCTAAAAGTTTTCTTTCTTCTATAAGATCTATCTGGAATGTTTGACCGAAGCCACTGATATTTACATGAGTGCTGACGGAAGATGATAATGTTGATCTTATGTGATGTGTGAGATCATGTGAGACGAAGCTGCCATGACTATCTACAATGACTGGTATCACGATTTCTGAAGCTGAAAAGAAAAAAAATAAAGTACGGTCATTAGGGTTGCATCTTCTTGGCCTTGAAAATCTAGCACATTATACATAGGTAATTATGGTATTATATGAGTTAGTGAGTGATAGCTGTTTAACACCCCATGAGTAATTTGTTTTAGTAATATCATGGCAAGAACCAGTTACATTCAATGAGTTGATGATATTGTGTGCTTTGTACTAGACCAACATGCTTAGTTGGATTTTTATAGTTCACTGAAACAACAGTCCACAGACAAATCACTCCATTAGGACATATCATTTTCCTGATTCTGAGCCAGCCATTCTTTGCTCTTGCTTTTTAATGCTACTTGCTTTTAGCAGAGAAGAAAAAATAGCAAATACTAATTTTTTAGTCTTTGTTTTGATAAGACTGGGGCTCAAACCAAATACTCTAATACTACTTTAATCCTTTTTCACTTACATCTTTAACCACACCGATATATTAATATAAACATGTTTCCCACCCATAGACAGCAGTGCTATTCTATCCTATGTAGATTTCTAGCAATTATTAAGTACTTTAAATGCAAGAGAAGCTTGATTGCCTATGAATGCATGTGAAATTATACTAACAAGTTGTGTGTGGTCGGTACTATACCCTGAACACATACTTCAACAAATGATTAAGTTTATAGTATAAACCGTAACAAATCATGTTAGATCATTCGTTTCAGATTTAGAGATTTTTCAGTCCATGTGCAGTTCAAATTTACAAAGGCAGGATTTGAGAGTATAGTATTTATAAATTTATGAATAGAAGAACAACTTCGTGAAATTATTGCTTTCACAAATACAGTAGTTAGATGGCTTAGTGTTGTACTAGGAGAACATATGGTTCATACGAATATTAATGTGATAACTTGTCATAGTGTAATTGATTTCATCCATTCAGTTTTTTTTCTGGTCTCCATCTTGGGAGGTTAGGTAGAGTACAAACAACCAAATAATAAATATACACATTCAAATCTGTCTTATGTGACCTTCTAAGGGACCATTGATATAGGGTCATATAAGACAGGTGGTCATTGAATACAGGTTTAACAAGATTAACTGTGAACTAATGCTCACTTATGATACCCCCGCAAATATGTTCAATGTGCATAAAAACCAACTAAGTCGGCAAACAGGAAGTAGGAGTCTGACGGGTCCAAAAACGCTTCCCACAATATGGCATACCTATATGAAGCTTGTGACCAAATATAAGATTTCTGCCATCAATAGTTGCTGAGAAAAATGTGACGAAAAATATCTTGGATGGACGGAAGGATAGACGGACGGACAGAGGTAAAACAGTATACCCCCCTCCGGTGGAGCGGGGGTATATTTAAATGTTATATGAAATCCATTGTGAAGGGAAATTAAAATTAAGGTTCCTAAAAACAGGTTATTGCTTAATAGAGGTGGTCTTATTGGGACCAATAATTTGCCACATTAGAGTAACCTTTTTAATGTTAAGAAAAAAAACTGCAGCTAAAACAGAATGATACATAGAGGTCAATTCATGATTCATGATTATAAATTTATATTATGCCTTTATTTAACCACCAAAAAAAATCCTCCCTTTATTCACCAGACCAGACAGACAATCAAAATGTTTAATGGGTTCTAAATGTTTAAATTTTATGGTCAACATTTGATTCCGAGTGAAACAATTTGTTTCCCATTGTAAAAAATAATAAAATTGAATCAAATGATACCTACCGGCATGTATAACCTAGGACGACGGTATATTGAGGACATTTATTGAGAGCTGTAAAAATTTATTTGAGAATCACATTTCTATGTATTAGTTTTTGATTATCAGATTAAAGTCTTTCATAAAAGGTGTTTTACAGTTCTGGCAAAAAAAATTTGAGACAATGATAAACTTTATTGGTTAAAAGACACATTGTTGTATGTATGTCATATAAAGTCTGTAACATATTTATAAATTTATATATTTATAAATCTTAAAAGATATTGTACTTTCAAAGTAGGTATAAAAATTAATTCAACATAATAAAACAAACACCATTTTAAAAAGGTTACATTTTATGGTCAAGTTTTGCTCTAAATTATTAAATAATTTTCCAGTTTAGTCATACTGAAAAAATTAAGGCATTTAGTGCCATAAATATTTTCAGTACAGCTAAACTTAGCAGCTCAATTTTTTTTCAAAGAGTAATGAATGAGCCAATGAAAGGTACATTTTCACTTTCTTACAATTACGCAAGGTAATTAAGTATTTCATAAGCAAATTTCCTTAAAAAAGGTACATCTAAAACCCATAATAATCATCGGGTACTTTTAATTTTGTGACAATGGTACTAATCAAAACTAGGGGGTGTAACAATGGTATAAATGACCTGTCCGCACTAATCAAAACTAGATGTTTATCTTAATTGGGATCTATGGTCTATTCAATAGCATGTCTGCTGACATCAATACAAGGGATATTATGGCTATCTTAATTGTGATCAGAGGCCACTATTCATAAGACTGTCATGTATTATACTAATAATGAACCAGACTATACCATACATTGACAGTAAGTCTGACAAAGTATATCTCTACTATAAATAAAGTATTAAGCTACCAGTAAATTAGTTAAGTAAATAAAACTCTTCAAGTTGTCACTTTAAACATTTGTTTGAAATTCATTTTTGTGTGTAAATGATTATTTTGTAGAGTCAATGTCCAACCCAATATGAAATTGATATTGTGTGACCTTTTATTTGTTACTTACCTCTAAACACATTTTTAGGTCAATAGTTACAGCTAAGTTGTTAACTGAGCAACGATTACTGTTTAAAAAGGAACAAGATATATTCTCTTTGTGTTTTTCAGTTTTAAGTTTATAGAGAGAGAGAGGTAGTTTATTTTGTTGAAAAACCCATGAACAAGTAGAAAAACTAGGTTCCTTTATAAAGCGATCATTAGAACTGAAGACAGAGGACTCTTGACTATTTCTTACTTGTAATGCTACATTTATCATAAACGTTAAAACGTATATGGGATTTTAAAAGATTTTTTTGTTTCTTTGTCACAAATTGTAAGAAATGGGAACTGCTTCCTCTTTGAGAGCACCAGGTTTCACCCCCAGTTTTAGGTGGGGTCCATGTTTCTTTGAGAGCACCAGGTTTCACCCCCAGTTTTAGGTGGGGTCCATGTTTCTTTGAGAGCACCAGGTTTCACCCCCAGTTTTAGGTGGGGTCCATGTTTCTTTGAGAGCACCAGGTTTCACCCCCTGTTTTAGGTGGGGTCCATGTTTCTTTGAGAGCACCAGGTTTCACCCCCAGTTTTAGGTGGGGTCCATGTTTCTTTGAGAGCACCAGGTTTCACCCCCAGTTTTAGGTGGGGTCCATGTTTCTTTGAGAGCACCAGGTTTCACCCCCAGTTTTAGGTGGGGTCCATGTTGCTCATCTTTTAAGTTTTCTGTGTTGTGTTGTTTGTATTTTTGTTTGTCTTTGTTCTGTGTCTTGTGTCTAATGTTACTTGTGTCTAATGTTACTTGTGTCTCCAGATTGCCCTTTATTGTTTGCTCCTTTGATTTTCTCTCACGTTTATTTATGAGACAGTTTCAAGACAATACATATTTGAACATAGATAAAATAAAAATAGTGGGAATATTGACAGACACTGTTTAACTTTCATTTTTTACAAGTAATGTTGCTTGTGTCTCCAGATTGCCCATTCTTGTTTGCTCCTTTGATTTTTTCTCAGCTTATTTAAAACAGTTTCTAGACAATATTTGAGCATAGATAAAATAAAAATAGTGAGAATATTGATAGACACTGTTTAACTTCCATTTTTTACAAGTAATGTTGCTTGTGTCTCCACACTTATGTATAAAAGTTTCCAGACAATAAATATTTGAGCATAGATAATATAAAATGGTGAGAATATAGACAGACACTGTTTAACTTCCATTTTTTACACACACACAAAAAGCATGAAAGTACTTATATTTATATATACATGTACCAGGAAATCCATTAGTTGTAATGGTCAAACATCTTTTAAAACAAATTTGAACTTTTGTTATATATATAAAAAGGTTCCAGGGTTAATTATTTTCTTATTTGGTTTCTTATACATCAGTAATTCAGCTAGGCACCGGTCTCAAGACATTTGCCCACCCATTTCTCAAATTGTCCTAAAGAACTTAAAAAATTAGTTTAATTATTAAAGAATGTCTTGAAGAAATTTTGATAAAACTGGTAATTGTCGTGAAGATTTCAAAGTCTAGCTAAAACACAGTACCTTTGTCCTCATTTCATTACAGGTGCTTTTTATTAACATGTTTTACAGTACAAAAGTACCCTACAACTTTATATAATGATAATACTTATTTTCTACTTGAAAAAAATAATATTGTACTGGCAATGAGGTATTAACTAATAGGGGATTGAATCAGATACTAAAAAGAATAATAAGTCCATGTAGACGAAAGTGCAAAGAAAAGGATTATGGGTATTTAATGGCACTTTCAATAATATTTTAGCTAAAATTGATGAAGGAAACCAAAGAACACCTGACCTTCCGTAAGGCATTTACAAACTTTATCATATACTGAAACACAAAAGAAATGTCCTTTTTGCAAAATGCTGAAAAAAAATATTCAATATAAATATGGAAATTGTTTATTCATTATATATATGCAAATTGTCCTTATAGTGAACTACTATTCATGACAAAAACAGACTTCAAATACAAATTCCTTTTGGTGGTCAGCCTCATTTTGATCCCAATATATCTTGAAAATGATAAATAATGCCATACAAAATCTGTTACCAAACTATATATATAAAGAGAATATGAGGAGAAACATAGAGAAAAAAAATATTATACATCTTTTTGTCACCTTGGGGACTCTTGTTTCAGTGGTGGACTTCCATTTATGGGGAAAAACAGGATAAAGTTGTAGAGGACCCTCCAATGAACATTCCTGCTAAATTTTGGTTTCAATTGGCCCTGTAGTTTCAGAGAAGAAGATTGAAAAGGAAAGTTTATGGATGCTGATGACGGACGCAAACTGATGAAAATACCTCACGCTGCTTTGGGTCAGGTGAACTATAAATGCAAAGACCATAACTTAGATATACTAGTAGCAATCCTAAGTTTATATGCATTATGTCCTAGTTGCAGAAAAAAGGCTTAAAATTGCCAGTTTCCTTTCTTAAAGTAAAGGGTGACAGTTTTAAATCTACGATACCCCATAGTTGAAATACAAATAACCATCAACTGGGAAAATCTCATTTGATGTATTTGATCATGGCATTTTTAATTATTTTGATATCTAAATTTTAAATTGAAAAAGTGTTTACAATTTTCTACAGAAAAGCCATTGTGTATGAGAGCCTTCACAAATGCTACTGTTACATAAGATCTTCTAAAGTTTGTTAGGTATCATATTAGAGGACAAATATATCCTATATACAGCAGAAATAATAAAATAAAAAAGATTTGTAAAGAGGTGAGCATATATCTAAATTTTATGGCTTAATTCTACGTTTTAATTACAATTTAGTTTAAATTTAATGACAGATTTCAGATATGATTAAATTTGATCTTCCTTTCACAAAGAGCAGAAACCTGGAAAAACAGACAAGATGACACGGAATTGTAATAGCTGTTTTTCAATTCTGTTTTTTTCCTTTAAAAAAAAACTACAATGATATGTAACAGTAACCATAATATATAGAATGACACATTGTATTGTATACATAATGTCTTTTAGCATGTATGAACCGTCTATGAAGTCTGAAAACAAGCACTTAGGAACCTTGCTTTAAAAAATAGAAATATTCTTTAATTAAGATTTGATTACAAGTTATAATTACTGATAAAAATTGATATAAGACGAACTCCAACCTTTAGAATAGACGTGTGACAATAACACAATGTATGCACATTTACAATAAAAAAACATGTACTTGAAATGCACGAAACAAACTTTTCTATATGGTATTAAACTAGAGGCTCACAGGAGCTCGTAACCGCTCACCTGGTTTTCAAGTTGACTTCTATATTTTATAGAACAATTTCAGCTGATTCTTTTTTTTTGCCATTTAATGAAATTTATACTTTTAGTAATGGCAGTCATCTTGGAATTGGAGGGTGGGGGTGTCATACATAATTTTTAAAGTAGGCCAACCAAAGATCATTTCAGGTCAAATTTCTAAAAAGAGGATTCTACTGGCAATATATTTTTTATCATAATATGCATAATCAATTTAAATCAGACGAAAGGAAAATTGTTATGCAGCTGCTGTTTAAAGTTGAGCTCATTTTGACTCGCAATAAAGCAGAAATAAGCAATTCAAGAAATTTTAATTTTCAGTAATGGCAGCCATGTTGAATGATGTTGGACACAATTTTGAAAGGGGATCAGTAAATGACCATCCCTTCTAAGTTTGGTTTAATTTGGTTCTATGGGTTTAGAGGAGAAGATTTACATGTGATTTTTTTTAATCAAATGATGCCTAATTTGCATAATTGGCTGATCAATGGATTTAAATCTCAGAAAATTCTGCCTTGAAACAGGCTATCATTGACCACTCATAATAAGCTGTAGCACATTAGTGGCTGCTTAAAGTTTTCAGCACAGCATTCTCCATATACTGCTCTACACACATGTATATATATACCCCAGAGGGCCTCAGTGTCTATGATTGTATTGAATCTGGATATGCATTTCCCGATGCACTAAATATTGGAGTTCAACTTTCGTTTGCGTCAAGGTGTACTTTTGCATCAAGGTGTACTTGATACAACCTAATGACGCTGACATTATGTTACATAATATTACAGAAAAAATAAAATATCACAAATAATGGAAATAAAACACTCCATGATACAGGGAATAATTTGTAACTTCATTTAATAGTCGAGACTTACCGGGTAGTTCAAATTTCTTTTTATATGCATTGTATATTTTTTTACATTTCATACAACATAGAAACTACTATGACTTATATAGCAAGTCTGAATACCAGATGATATTATTAAACAAGGAAAACTGATCTTTCCTTCTAATTTTTTATCCAACTGTCAAGTAAGGTTTGTGAGGAAGAGATTTAACATTAAAATCGAATGATGGGCAGAACAACAATCTTATTAAAATTAGATTGATTGGTGTTTAACGCCAACATTAGCAATATTTCAGCTATATCGTGGCATTATTAAATTTGATGTTCGTTGGATATATATATATATATTGTAATATACAAATGTACTAACATCTAGTTATATAATCACATTTCGTTTGGGAAAATAACATTAATATTTTCTACTGTCAAAACAGCGATGAGTCTAACAAACTTTAGGTATTAAATACCAAGATGTCAGCGGTCAAGAAAAAACTGTAATTTTGATAGTTTTGTCGATTTGTCTGTTTAAAAATGATGTTGACTGTATGTCTTAAAAGTGGGGTTCATCTGTCCAAACTGAAATTATGTGGTCTGGAGCAGTTTTTATTAAAGATATGTTGCTATATTTATTGCCAAACCTAGCTAACACCACAAGCTATTGTCCGATTGGTCAATGTATTTTTACTGCTTTGCATTTTATTAGACGGTCAGTGTTGTTAGATGTTGGTGTAGCATGAACAAAAGAAGCAATAAACGTCTATTTTAATTAGATTGGACACCATATAATTAACAAAAGCAATTTCAAACCAATTTTCTATTTTCTAAAACAATGACAGAAGCATTAATAAGGGAATAAAAAAAGTCCAATATTACTACAACACTGACCTTTAATGGAATGATCTGTCAGTAAACTGTCACATCTTTGTAAAATCTGTAATAAAAATGGAGATTTATTTCATCTCAAATATTTCATAAAAAATCAGATATGATTATAGATTGAAACCTGTCTAAACCTAACCCTGAATAAACGGGAATTCTGTTAAAAACCGAACATTAAATAAGGTCCAAATGTAGGAAATCTTTGTTAATTTAACCTGTATAAACTAAACACCTGTCTATTCACAAAAGCTGGTCCAAAGAAGGTTTGATTAAGACAGGTTACACTGTATCTCTGTATACCAATATAGTTTATGCTAAATTTACAAAAAATAAATGCCCTAGCCTAACAAACATATATAAATATTTATACATGTACAAGAAATAATGAAAATAAAGCTAACATTATGCTTATCCTCTTTTGCTAAGCAACAAACTGGAAAAAAAAACATTGATCCGAAAACTAAGGTAATTATGCAAAAGTGAATGCTAGGGTCATCAGAAGTCAGATTTCATAGACATATAAATCTGAATGAAATAAGAGGATGGTTATGAAGTTTACTTATCAATACTACATCAGTGTTGAATATTTTTTAAAAAGGTTTTTAAGTTTTTCCAGCTGGTTTTACATTAAGCTTTTTCATAAATTATGGATTTTAAGGTCATTCATAGACCTGCTTGTGTATAAAAGCAGTTTATAAAACACCTCACAAGCAATAAACTCCTTCGGTCGTCTTTAAAATCCAATTTAAAAGATTTGTTAAAATCTAATAAAATCTTCATGATCTTCAATCTGGTTTTCACACTGCAATGAAAACTACTTGCTTTTCATGGCTTTTTTCTTCATGTCACCAAAAGTATGACTAAATTTCAATGTAGATCAAGTTTCCTTATATCTTTTAATCTTTATTTGTAAATGGCAATATATTTTAACAGTTGAGAAGAAAAACTTTGTAATTGTAATTGTAAAAGTCAAGATGATTTATTTTGAGGCTAGAATATGAAAATATAGATGTGCCAGGGTTACGTCCCCTTTATGATTTGATGGTATCATGATAATACATCACAGACCGACAGGATATTCACACTATCACTACAGTACTGGTTAAGTTACACATTACAGATACACAGGACATTCACATTATCACTGGGGGCCGTAATGGTCTTGATTGTATGGTAGTTGGATTTACAACTACCTATGCAATCAGTGCCTATCACCACTGTCGTTAGTTTGATTCCCGCTTATGGTGAGGTGTACTCGATAAAACATTAAGTGATAAAATTTGCCAGTGATTTTTGGCAGGTTGATGGCTTTCTCTGGGTACTCTGGTTTCCTCCACCAATAAAACTAAATGCCATAAAAATAACTGAAATATTGTTGAAAGTGGCATTAAACACCATAATTCTGATGCTAACCAACGTTATAACTACAGTATGTTACATTATTATTTAAATTTAGAATTTAATAATATAACAGTTTAAACTGCAATCAGAGTATTTACTGACTATACAAATGTTTATGTGTAAACCTTTGCTTTATACATCTACTGGATATATATAGTAACCAGTGGTAACTAGCGTCTTATTGTAGAATGAATAGCAATAGACCAGTTTGTAGAATGAATAGCAATAGACACTGGTCGAACACAGACCACACTGTAGACACCAAATCAGAAATTCAACCAATGTTTTTTTTTTCATGTGTGCACTTTTATGCATACATAACATTGCAGTATAAACATAATATACGAACATTATCAGGAAATATACATTGCCCAATTACTAATACAAATAACTAATTAGAATTATCAGGAAATATACATTGCCCAATTACTAATACAAATAACTAATCAGACAATAAGTATTTAATATCATCAAAACTAAAGTGCAAATTTTTTACAATTCCCGGGGGTCATACATAGGGTTGGTTTGTGGTCATAAAATGGAGAAAAAAACTACCACCATATTTGAATAGTAAAAGTACACTTTCATTCATCATCAGCTGTTTATGTATTCATGCCCATTGTCAAGGTCAGGCTAAAATTAGACTTTTTTTTTTTATATCTACTTGACATATTAAAATGAAGAACAAAAATATATCTCAATGTCAGAACAAAATTGTTCCAAAATCTAAACATGTTTGGTTAACAAAATGCAAATTTATGTTCCTATTCAAATACATCTTGACAAGAGCAGACTATCACCATTTGTTTGACCATCAGGTGCAAAAACCCACCAGAATATAATTTTTAGATTTACAAATCTTCATGCAAACAAAAACATTAAACAGAAGGTATAATAACATTAATATTCACTTTAGGCCAAGGGAAAAATACATGTGTTTCTGGTAACATTCTAACACAATTGTGTAAGTCGATTGATAAACTGTTTTTATTACCTACGCAATCAGTGCCTACCCCCATAGATGTTGTGAATTCAAATCTCGATCAGGGCGAGGTGTACAACATTATGTGATAAATTTTGTCAGTGACTTGCGACAGGTCAGTGGTTTTCTCTGGGTCCTCTGATTTCCTCCAACCAATAAAACTGACCGCCACGATATAACTGAAATATTGTTGAAAGTGGTGTTAAACACCATAAAACCAATCGACCAAAACCAAAACCAACAAATATTTACCCAGGCTATTCTGGACAAGGATCTGACTTAAACAATGCTGGTCCAAAAATAGCAATAACAACTTTATGATAGGAACTAAAAATTAGGTTCAGTATAGGGTTTGGGGAAACACAGGTATTATTATTTTTTTGGCCTAAGAACTTAAGTTTTAATTTTCATGTTATGTGCAAATATACTCAAATAAACTTTCTTATTGTTAACTGGAGAACTTTCATAAAATGATTAGCAAACAGCACTTATTATCATCATTCAGTTTATTTAAAAAAAATCATTTTATTTTTATTTTTTGTGTCAAGGAGACATGTTGAATTGACATACAAAATATACCTATATTTTTTTTAAATTTCTATGTCAATGAGACAGTTAATTTGACCTTAGATAATAATTAAATCACCACAGGTTATCGACCGACAAATCAAGAAAAATAGTGATACAGAAAATGAGAAATGGATAAGGATAAATTCTAAGTATATATTGCTGGTTATCAAGTATAAACAAAGGGCAATGACTCTGAAAAGATGAAGTGAAAATAAAACAATGACTTCATGGGGGCTATTGGTTATCAAGCATGAACAATGGACTATAACTCTAAAAGTTGAAGTGGAAAAAAACAATGACTGAAAGAGAGCTGTTGGTTATCAAGCATGAACAAAGGGCAATAACTCTGAAATGATGAAATGGGGAAAAAAACAATGACTTCAAATGGGCTGTTGGCTATCAAGCATGAATAAAGGGTAATAATTCTGAAAAGATGAAGTGAAGAAAAATCCAATGACTTCAAATGGGCTGTTGGCTATCAAGCATGAACAAAAGGCTATAACTCTGAAAGTTGAAGTGAATAAAAAAACCAATGACTGCAAGAGAACTGTTGGTTATTAAGCATGAACAAAGGGCAATAACTCTGAAATGATGAAATGAGAAAAAAAAACAATGACTTCAAATGGGCTGTTGGCTATCAAGCATGAACAAAGAGTAATAATTCTGAAAAGATGAAGTGAAGAAAAATCCAATGACTTCAAATGGGCTGTTGGCTATCAAGCATGAACAAAGGGCTATAACTCTGAAAGTTGATGTGAAGAAAAAAAAACAACCAATGACTGCAAGGGAGCTGTTTGTTATCAAGCATGAACAAAGGGCAATAACTCTGAAAAGATGAAGTGAACAAATTCCCAATAACTTAAGGGGGATGTTGGATACATGAATGCAAGCACAGATACCTATGAAAATGGATTAATTCATTCAAATTCTTACTGTATCTCCCACTTTTTAAAGTTAGGATAGTAATAATCTCCCTAAAATGCCCAAATGCAAATGCACAGGTTAGGGTTGTGCTACTGATTGCATAAGTAAATATAAATCCAACTACCACATGATCCAATCTAATTAAGATTAGATCTCTGCACTTGCTCCATATTTTCTATCAGTTGTTTACTTAAGTGACCACGTGGGAGACCTAAAAACGCTCCTTTAGAGGTCAACACAATGTATTAAAACAGATTGACCAATCAGCAACTCTTCTACAAAATCTAACAAACAAGACAAGCATACACATATTGCAATGCACCCAATAGACACAGAATGTGCTCATTTTAACCCCTTATGCAACCCCTAAAGGAGCGTTTTTATCTCCCACACGGCGACTAGTAAACAACCATTAGAAAATAGGGAGCGAGTGTGAAGATCTAATCTTAATTAGATTGCAACATGATCATGACTATAATGGTCATTGTTAATGCATACGACAAACAACATAAAGTCTGTAAAGTCTGTAAAATAAGACTATGCATGTCTTAATAGGACATTTATGGAAATGTCTGTACTGATGTCTAGTAAATGCCATGCTACCTATGACATTAAAATGTCTGTCCTGATGTCTAGTAGATGCCATGCTGCCATGCTACCTATAACATTAAAATGTCAGTCCTGATGTCTAGTAGATGCCATGCTACCTATGACATTAAAATGTCCATTCTGATGTCTAGTAGATGCCATGCTACCTATGACATTAAAATGTTCGTCCTGATGTCTAGTAGATGCCATGCTACCTATGACATTAAAATGTCCGTCCTGATGTCTAGTAGATGCCATGCTACCTATGACATTAAAATGTCCATCCTGATGTCTAGTAGATGTAGATGCCATGCTACCTATGACATTAAAATGTCCATCCTGATATCTAGTAGATGCCATGCTACCTATGACATTAAAATGTCCAT